>JBBPBX010019820.1:0-15419 GCA_038048925.1 Garcialebias charrua | reverse complement strand
GAAGCTCTCGGCTTCAAAGAACTTCAGGCAGCTTTAGGACTGACTCGGAGTTAGTTCCACTCTAATTCACACCGTCGTCATGTGACCACACATCCGGCAGAACAACGACCCTAATGACCCTCGGAAGCACTGGAGGAGAAAGTACTCAAACACTGTACTTAAGTAAAAGTACAAATAAACAAACAGACACAAATGTACTCTAGTAAAAGTAGAAGTACCATATTAATGTTTTTTCTTAAGTAAAAGTAAATAATTCATTCATTCATTCAACCTTTATTTATACAGGCTAGCCTCGTTGAGTCACGGGGACTCATTTACAAGAGGGACCTGTCTCACTCACACCAAACAACCATCCACTCTCACACTCACACCTAGGGTCAATTTAGAGTCACCAATCAGCCTAACAAGCATGTTTTTTGGTCTGTGGGAGGAAACCGGAGTACCCGGAGGAAACCCACGCATGCACGGGGAGAACATGCAAACTCCACCCAGAAAGGCCCCGGACCGGGATTTGAACCGGCAACCTTCTCGCTGAGAGGCAGCAGCTCTACCAGTTGTGCCACCGTGCTGCCCAAATAAGTACTTGCCTTTAAAAATACTTAAAGTATTAAAGTAAAAGTACTTGCCGAATGTATTACTTAATGTATATTTTCTGTAATCCATTAATAGTGTTGAGTCATTTTAATTAACAATGCTGCAGATAATACAGGTAACCCCCGACCTACGACCCCATCGACCTGCGAACCACGGGACCTACGAACATATCATATTTAATAAAAATATGAATTTAAAAAAAAAAAAAAATTTTTTTTTTTTTTTTTTTTTGTGTTTAAATGTTCTTAATTTCATGTGTACATCACTTTGTTGCAGCTCTGGTTGTTTTAAAGGCTTTATAAATAATAATTATGATAAAAAAGATCATTTCTGATCATTTTTGAGCAATTTTTGGCAACAGGAAGTAGGTCTTCAGTTTACACGGTCACAAATTAATGTAGAACACCGGACGCTATTTTAGGTTCAGTCACTGGGGTCTCCGGTTACAAATTAATGTAGAACACCGGACGCCATCTTAGGTTAGCTGCCGAGAGCTGGACGAAGACTGGTGACCAGGATGGCTTCATATGGATTAATTACTAGCTGGAAACGTCTCTGTGAACTTTGTGGATGTCTCAAGCAGCAGCGGATTTATCGCCGATCGTGCCAGGCCGCCGTGCGAACACCTCCGGCCGGCCTGGCTACACCTCCGGCCTGGCTCTGGCCTGGCTAGCTCCAGAAGCTAACACGGGAGCTAACACGGTAGCCGGCCGAAGACTGGTGACCAGGATGGCTTCATATGGATTAATTACGAGCTGGAAACGTCTCTGTGAACTTTGTGGATGTCTAAGGCAGCAGCAGAAGCTGCAGATTGATCGCGCCGCCGCTCCAACACCAGCTCATGGCTTGGCTAGCAGAAGCTAGCCAGCTAGCTAACACAGGTCTGGAGCGGCTGCGGTGGTTCACTGGCCGGCCGGCGGGGCTGCTAGGCCCGACAACAATCAACGCATGGCAACCTAAGATGTCGGCTTTGACCATCTCAAAGTAAGAAAATATATTTTTATTTATTCTGTAAATGTGAATAGCAATGTTTAACATTACAGTACACTACTTTACATGCTTAAATGTGTGCGCGCGCTCCGTTAGCATGATAAATAAAGGTTGAATGAATGAATGAATGAATAATTTTTTTTTTTAATATAATTTTCACCCCCTACCTACGAACGGATCGAGCTGCGAACGGTTCTTAGGTCCCAAACTCGTACGTAGGTCGGGGGTTCCCTGTACATGTTTTCATTGTGTTTACTCTGTGACACAGTTCACACTTGGACTTATGATTCTGTGTCAGAATTTCAGTAATGACATACAGAGTTAAATGTCATTAAACAAAATATGAAAGAGGAATGATTTTACCTTTGAAAGTTTTTTTTCACAAAGAAAAACCAATGTGTCATTTTAACTGCAGTAAAAACTTATAAGTAAAAGTTGTCTGAAAAAAGGAGCATTAGACCTGACAAAGGAACATCTGATCATTTCAACTGCAGTTTGTCTTCAACTCTAGTTAAAATATTGTCTAGTCAACTTGTAATGGGTCAATATGAACAATACTGTAACTTCCCGACACCATTTTCAAAACTTGGACCCGAGTGTTGAGACATTTGGAAACATCTCTTGTCTCCTAACATCCCATGAACTGACACATTTTAATATTGCAGCAATAATTTATTGTTCAAGTTCAGAAGAAGTTGGTTTTCAAAGTGTTTTGAGTCCAGTCTGGTTCTTTAGGGAGAGAGAATCTGTCCTGCTGTACTGAACAGTCTTTCAATAGTCTTTCAATAATATTTCAATAGTCTTTCAATAAGGTCATGGGTGACGTGTATCTTCTGGCTGAATCTCTGTGGTGGAATCCATTTTAGGTGTGTTAGTGGTGCTGTGGGTACGCCCAGCTCAATGACGTTTATATTATAATATAGAAATGTAGTGTAGTCAAAAGTACAGATACTTTATGTAAAATGTAGTGGAGTAAAAGTAAAAGTACCAACATTTAATTCTACTTAAGTAAAGTACAGATATATGAAAAATGTACTTAAGTATAATAACAAAGGATTTGTACTTAGTTACATCCCACCACTGCTCGGAAGGGAGGGGAGGGAGATGAATCTGCATGTGAGTTCAGCTGTCAATCAATCGTCTACTCTCCAGTTCTCTCCAGGCTTCAGATCAGGCTGTGGCTGAGTGGTTAGAGCGGTCCTTCTCCAACGAGAGAGTCGGGGGTTCGATTCTTCCAATGAGCACGTGTGGACATGTCCCTAGGGACGCCCTGAAGTCGACCTCACCTTTCCCTCAGCGTGAGCTCGTCTGTGTTTGAACACATCTGGAGGAGGCGAGGAGCCTCAGTAACAGGCTAATAATAGCCGTCCAGTGGCTCCTTACATAACCTTATCCAGCTGCAGTCCCACTGAGCGTTAAACGAGGAGCTGTGCCTGGCGCCGGCGGCCATCGAGGTCTGAGCTCCACGCCACAAACACAAGCTGCGCCTTTCAGCTGATGCAAGGGAAGAGCTAAATGTGTCAGATCCAGAGGTTTCAGCTGCGACCATGAAGGTGATGGTGAGTGTTTATACCCAGGACTTAGTCTGCCAGGTGCACGAACAAACAGCAGATCATCTACAGAATCACACGATAACTAAAAAGGTTTTTAAAGTGAAAAACTGCAAAAACACACGAAACAACAAGAAAGACATAAACACAAACAATAAACAATAAACATGAGTGAAGCTGAAGAGAAGGATGAAGATGATGATCAGTGAGCGTGAATCAGTCGAGTTTCCTCACACTTCTCTGAAAAACAGACGTTCGGTCTGACCTCCCCTCGCAGCCTGGCACTGATTCTATCTGTTTGCAACATTCCTCCAAGAAACAGCCGAAGCTCCGGCTGCACACGCCTCCTCACAGGCCAGCAGCAGCAAAATGAGCCAAAACAGCAGCTAAAGCCACAAAAGTGACCCTTGAAGTGGGAGGAACTGGACAGCCTACGTTCATCGTGCTTCTTACAACTTCAGCTACTTCAGAATCAGCTCAGTGAAATAAAGAGTTTAAAGTTGATAGAAAACATTTGTTGTTGACAGAGGCTGTCAAACATTTACTACAACAATTTGATAAAAACAAAAACAAGTCAAAACATCTGTTTCTTTACAGGAAAACCATCAGAGACAAAAAAAAAATCAGTGGAAACAACTGCGTCTCCTGCTGCTCGTCGTGTTGTCTGATGTTTGGTAAATCAGTTAAACCCAAGAGTTTAGTGACAAACAACTGGTTAACTAAAACAAAACTTAACTAAAACAAGACTTAACTAAAAAATCAATTTAACTAAAACAAAACTTAACTAAATTAAGCTTAACTAAACTAAACTTAACTAAAACTAAACTTAACTAAAACTAAACTTAACTAAAACAAGACTTAACTAAAACATCTAAAAAAGCTAAGTCTGGTCCTCTGGACATTCAAAAAACAAAAAAACAAAACAAAGCAAAAAATTGTAGAAACGTTTCGTCTTTCGTCCGAAAGACTTCCTCAGTCTGAGGTGCTGGGTTCAGCTCAGTCTTATAAATAGCACCCTCTCACAGTGTTACACAACCAGTTGGCTGATGACAGCCTGAAACCAGCTGCTCACATGATCAAGGAGGACCATCAGCCTAACAATGGATCGTTAGCACCCTGATGGTTGTTTGCTATTCACAGAGAGAAACAAAACGTAACTAAAACAAAACGTAACTAAAACAAAACGTAACTAAAATAAGACTTGACTAAAACAAGACTTAACTAAATAAAACTGAACTAAACAAAACTGAACTAAAACAAGACTCAACTAAAACAAAACTTAATTAAACTAAACTTAACTAAAACAAAACTTAACTAAAACAAAACTTAATTAAACAAGACTTAACTAAAACAAGACTCAACTAAAACAAAACTTAACTAAAACAAGACTTAACTAAAACAAAACTTAATTAAACTAAACTTAACTAAAACAAGACTTAACTAAAAAATAAACTTTACAACAAAACTTAACTACAACAAAACTTAACTAAAACAAGACTTAACTAAAATAAGACTTAACTAAAACAAAACTTAATTAAACTAAACTTAACTAAAACAAGACTTAACTAAAAAATAAACTTAACTAAAACAAAACTTAACTAAACTAAACTAAACTTAACTAAAACAAACTTAACTAAAACAAAACTTAACTAAACAAGACTTAACTAAACAAGACTTAACTAAAACAAGACTTAACTAAAACAAGACTTAACTAAAACAAGACTTAACCAAAACAAGACTTAACCAAAACAAGACTTAACTAAAACGAGACTTAACTAAAACGAGACTCAACTAAAACAAGACTTAACTAAACAAGACTTAACTAAACAAGACTTAACTAAACAAGACTTAAGTTTAGTTTAGTTAAGTCTTGTTTTAGTTAACTAAACAAAACAAAACAGAACTAAAAAATAAACTTAACCAAAACTAAACTTAACTAAACTAAACTTAAACTAAACTTAACTTGAACTAAACTTAACTAAAACTTAACTTAACTAAACTTAACTAAACTAAACTTAACTAAATTAACTTAAACTTAACTTAAACTAAACTTAACTAAAACTAAATTTAACTAAAACTAAACTGAACTAAAACTAAACTTAACTAAACCTGAACTTAACTAAACTTAACTAAAACAATACTTAACTAAAACAATACTTAACTAAAAATTAACTTAGCTAAAACTAAACAAGACTTAACTAAACAAAACTTAACTAAAACAAGACTTAACTAAACAAAACTTAACTAAAGCAAGACTTACCTAAAACAAGACTTACCTAAAACAAGACTTAACTAAACAAAACTTAACTAAACAAAACTTAACAAAACAAAACTTAACTAAACTTAACTAAACTAAACTTAACTAAAACTAAACAAGACTTAACAAAACTTAACTAAAACAAGACTTAACTAAACAAAACTTAACTAAAACAAGACAACTAAACAAGACAACGAAACAAAATTTCAATAAAACAAGACTTAACTAAACAAAACTTAACTAAACTAAACAAAACTTAACTAAAACAAGACTTTACTAAAAAATAAACTTAACTAAAAATAAACTTAACTAAACTAAACTTAACTGAACTTAATTTAAACTAAACTTAACTAAAACTAAACTTAACTAAACTAAACTGAACTAAAACTGAACTTAAATAAACTTAACTAAACTAAACTTAACTGAACTTAATTTAAACTAAACTTAACTAAAACTAAACTTAACTAAACTAAACTGAACTAAAACTTAACTTAACTAAAAATAAACTTAACTAAACTAAACTTATCTGAACTTAACTTAAACTAAACTTACCTAAAACTAAACTAAACTTAACTAAAACAAGACTTAACTAAAAAATTAACTTAACTAAAACTAAACAAGACTTAACTAAACAAAACTGAACTAAAACAAGACTTAATTAAACAAAACTTAACTAAAACAACACTTAACTAAAACAAAACTTAACTAAAACAAGACTTAACTAAAAAATAAACTCAACTAAACTTAACTAAACTAAACAAGACGTCACTTAACAAACCTTAACTAAAACAATACTTAACTAAAACAATACTTAACAAAACAAAACTTAAATAAAACAAGACTTAACTAAACAAGACTTAACTAAACAAAACTTAACTAAACAAAACTTAACTAAACTAAACTTAACTAAAACAAGACTTAACTAAAAATAAACTTAACTAAACTTAACTAAACTTAACTAAACTTAACTAAAACAAGACATAACTAAAACAAGACATAACTAAAAAATTAACTTAAGTAAAACTAAACAAGACTTAACTAAACAAAACTGAACTAAAACAAGACTTAACTAAACAAAACTTAACTAAAACAAGACTTAACTAAACAAAACTTAACTAAAACAAGACTTAACTAAAAAATAAACTTAACTAAACTTAACTAAACTAAACAAGACGTCACTTAACAAAACTTAACTAAAACAATACTTAACTAAAACAATACTTAACAAAACAAAACTTAAATAAAACAAGACTTAACTAAACAAGATTTAACTAAACAAAACTTAACTAAACAAAACTTAACTAAACAAAACTTAACTAAAAATAAACTTAACTAAACTTAACTAAAACAAGACATAACTAAAACAAGACTTAACTAAAAAATTAACTTAACTAAAACTAAACAAGACTTAACTAAAAAATTAACTTAACTAAAACTAAACAAGACTTAACTAAACAAAACTTAACTAAAACAAGACCTAACTAAAAAATAAACTTAACTAAACTTAACTAAACTAAACAAGATGTCACTTAACAAAACTTAACTAAAACAATACTTAACTAAAACAAGACTTAACTAAAACAAGACTTAACTAAACAAGACTTAACTAAACAAAACTTAACTAAACAAAACTTAACTAAACAAAACTTAACTAAACAAAACTTAACTAAACAAGACTTAACTAAAAATAAACTTAACTAAACTTAACTAAACTTAACTAAAACAAGACATAACTAAAACAAGACATAACTAAACTTAACTAAAAATAAACTTAACTAAAAATAAACTTAACTAAAAATAAACATAATTACTTTGTAGCAATAAGTGGCTGGAAAAAGGAAAGCATATAACGAACAGCTGGAAGACCAATTAACACTAATTAGGTCAATTGACAACATGATTGGGTATAAAAAGAGCTTCTCAGAGTGTCAGTGTCTCTCGGAAGCCAAGATAATAAGAGGATCACCAATTCCACCATTGTTGCACAGAAAGATAGTGCAACAATACCGGAAGGGTGTTACCCAGCATAAAATAGCAAATAATTTTAAGTTATCACCATCAACCGTGCAGGAACACCTACAGCAACACTCTCTGTATGAGAAGTTCCAGTCTGGATTCAGAGCAGCTCACAGTACTGAGACTGCATTGTTGAGAGTAACGAATGATGTCCTCATGGCTGCTGACACTGGTTCTCCCTCCATCCTTGTCCTCCTTGACCTCACTGCAGCCTTCGACACTGTGGACCATAGTATCCTCCTCCACCGTCTTCATGTGGAGGTCGGTCTCTGTGACACTGTCCTGGACTGGTTCAGATCTTTCCTCTCCAATAGGCTGGAATGTGTCAGTCTTGGCAATGCCACTTCCCAGACAGTCGGTGTCTCCTGTGGTGTACCTCAGGGGTCAGTTCTGGGGCCCCTGCTGTTTTCCCTTTACATGCTGCCTTTGGGTCAAATTATTAATCAGTTCAACATTTCCTTTCACTGCTATGCCGACGACACACAACTTTACATCAGGACTGGAGCATCATCATCATCCCTATCTCCATCTTCACTCACTGCTCTCACTGCACTCACTGCTCTCTCTGCCTGCCTGGAGGAAATAAAGGCATGGATGAATCAAAACTTTCTTCAACTGAACTGCTCCAAGACCGAGGCCATATTGATTGGCACCCCTCACCAGATACAAGCATCAACTTTAACAACAATCTCCTTCTCTGGTCAAGACATCCCCCTCTCCACCTCTGTTACAAATCTTGGAATAAAAATGGACTCTCATCTCACATTTGAAAATCACATTAAGCATCTGTTTAAAACCTGCTTCTTCCATCTTCGAAACATCTCCAGACTTCGCCCATCTCTGACTTTTTCTGATGCTGAGAAACTCGTCCATGCCTTTGTCTCCTCCAGGCTCGACTACTGCAACTCCCTGTTTATTGGTATCCCTGGCAAAAACATTCAGAAGCTTCAATATATTCAAAACAGTGCAGCTAGGATTCTGTTGAGAGTTCGCAAATTTGATCATATTACACCCATTCTCCATAACCTCCATTGGCTTCCTGTCACCTACAGAATTCAGTATAAAACTGCTCTCATTACCCATCAATGCTTGCACGGCACTTCACCTGACTATCTAAAGGACATTCTTGCACCATATTCATCCACCCGGTCTCTACGGTCACAGAACAGTAATTTACTTCATATTCCTCGGACCAAATTGAGGACCATGGGAGACCGAGCATTCTGTGTGGCTGCCCCCCGCCTGTGGAACTCCCTCCCTGATGACCTGAGAGCTCCACAGTCACTGGTTGACTTTAAAAGCGGCATTAAGACTTTTCTTTTTAAGCAAGCCTATTCTGCCTCCACATGATTTTATCTTTGATCTTAGCTGTTATCTTTATTGATTTTACTTGATTTTATCACTTGTTTTATTTTATTTATTTTTTTAAGCAAGCCTAAATCTACATGATTTTATCTTTGATCTTAGTCGATATTATTGTTGATTTTATTTGATTTTATCACTTGTTTTATTTTTTATCTTTACCTTGTTACACATTGTAGCACTTTGAGATTTTTATTAATGAAAAGTGCATTACAAATTGAATTCATTATTATTATTATTATTATTATAACATCATCAAAAGATTCAAAGAATCTGGAACAATCGCTGTGCGTAAGGGTCAAGGCCATAAAACTCTACTGGATGCTCGTGATCTCCGGGCCCTTAAACGTCACTGCACTTCAAACAAGACTTAACTAAAACAAGACTTGACTTAACTAAAACAAGACTCAACTAAACAAGACTCAACTAAACAAGACTTAACTAAACAAGACAACTAAAACAAGACTTAACAAAACTAAACTTAACTAAACTAAACTTAACTAAACTAAACTTAACTAAACTAAACTAAACTTAACTAAAACAAGACTTAACTAACCAAAACTAAACTAAACTTAACTAAAACAAGACTTAACTAAAAAATAAACTTAACTAAACAACTAAACTAAACAAGACGTCACTTAACAAAACTTAACTAAAACAATACTTAACTAAACAAAACTTAAATAAAACAAAACTTAAATAAAACAAGACTTAACTAAACAAGACTTAACTAAACAAGACTTAACTAAACAAGACTTAACTAAACTTAACTAAACTTAACTAAGTTAAGTTTAGCGCCCTCAGCACTGGCTCTCCTCAGGGATGTGTGCTGAGCCCTCTTCTGTTCACTCTGCTCACATATGATTGTACAGCCACACTTCCAGGCTGTCATATTGTTAAGTTTGCAGATGATACAGCGGTGGTGGGATGCATTACAAACAATGATGAGTCCAGCTACAGACAGGAGGTGGAACACCTGGAGAGCTGGTGCAAAGAGAACAATCTTCACATGAATGTGAAGAAGACAAAGGAGATGATTGTGGACTTCAGAAGGAACAAACACACCCATGCCCCACTGAAAATAGGTGGGTCTGCAGTGGAAGTGGTCTCCAGCTACAAATACTTGGGTGTACACATGAATGATAACCTCAGCTGGAGCAACAACACCACCAGCCTGATCAAGAAAGGTCATCAGAGACTCTACTTCCTCAGACGGCTGAGACGAGCTGGTCTGAGAGCTTGTGGCATGGGCAGCTTGCATGTCTGGAAAGGCACCATTAATGCAGAGAACTATGTTCAGGTTCTAGAACAACATATGCTCCATCTAGACGTCATCTCTTTCAGGGAAGACCCTGCATTTTTCAACAAGATAATGCCAGACCACATTCTGCAGCAATCACAACATCATGGCTACGTAGGAGAAGGATCCGGTACTGAAATGTCCAGCCTGCAGTCCAGATCTTTCACCTATAGAGAACATTTGGCGCATCATAAAGAGGAAGGTGCGACAAAGAAGGCCCAAGACGATTGAACAGTTAGAGGCCTGTATTAGACATGAATGTAGAGCATTCCTATTTCTAAACTTGAGAAACTGGTCTCCTCTGTCCCCAGACGTCTGTTGAGTGTTGTAAGAAGAAGGGGGGATGACACACAGTGGTAAAAATGGACTTGTCCCAACTTTTTTGGGATTTGTTGATGCCATGAAATTTTGAAACAACATATTTTTCCCTTAAAATTAGCATTCTCTCAGTTTAAACTTTTGATCTGTGATTTGTGTTCTATTCTGAATAAAATATTAGATGTTGACACATCCACATCAATGCATTCAGTTTTTATTCACAATTTGTTTAGTGTCCCAACTTTTTTGGAATCTGGTTTATATCCAAGAATACATCCAAAAATACCTTTAGTACATCAAGAAAAGTTCAACCTGAAAAAAGAAGCCAACTGCAGAGTCCCTGGAACACAGTCCTTGGAACACGGCCCGTGGAACACAGTCCTTGGAGCACGGCCCCTGGAGCACGGTCCATGGAACACGGTTATAGGACCAGAAGAAACAGGTCCACACCCATCAATGTACCTACAGATTGTTTTTACCACCAGACTTCTCCTTCAGTACATTTTACCCAACGCTTTGTTTCAAACTTTAACGTATGAAGAGCAAGATCGGCAGGGATTTATCCTTTAAGGGTTCCTAACGTGTCCCCTCCCACAAAGACCTGAAGGTCAACACATGTCCTTTAGAACATGCAGTATGTCTGCACATGAATCCTTCAGATGTTTCTCCACACCGTTTCAAAGATCGTCACAACCTGACATTCAAATCTTATGAGGGACCCATACAACGCTCACCCAGGACTTCTGAAACCCGGCTAAGAGCAAACCCTGGACTGAGCCTCAGTGATGTTCTTTGGCCTCACTCCTAACTTGAGTCCTGGGTGCAACCTTGACCTTTGACCTTCAGAGGAAACAAGAAGCCTGCCTGAGGAGAGGTGGACGGTCATCTGGTGTTTTCTTACGAAGACGCTCACACTCTGCTGACTCAGCTGGTCCAGTTGACCGTGAGAAGACTTCTCCACAGCAGCAGTTAAACTCCACCAACGTCTGAACGATCAGCCCACAGCACAACTGTCTTTAGCGCAACATTTTACGACTGTTTGTTCGTTCAGGGCGCTGCACTTCTTTCCTCTATTACTTATTCATCCTGGTTTCAGATGTAACGCAACCGAACACCCACAGTCGGCAACCAGAGCTCTACGAAACGTGAATACCTGGAAAAACCTCCAAATAATGTCCAGCACTGACAATCAGTGGTGGGATGTAACTAAGTACAAGTACTTTGTTACTGTACTTAAGTACATCATGTATCTGTACTTATACTTAAGTAGAATTAAATATAGGTACTTTAACTTTTACTCCACTACATTTTACATGAAGTACCAACTGTATCTGTACTTTCTACTACACTACATTTCTATAATGTGTTGAGTTACAAGTTACATTCACGTTAAAGTTTTTGATTTGTCATTAGTTTGAAAGTAACAGATGTCGAAAGTGTTGGTTCATTGACTCACTGCAAAGTGGACAGGTAACATTAGACCCACCTTCAAGAAGAACTGGACCAATGACTTATATTCTAGTATAAACTTCATTGAGCTGGGAGCATCCACAGCACCACTAATACACTCAAAATGGATTCCACCACAGAGATTCAGCCAGAAGATACACAACACCCATGACCTTATTGAAAGACTATTGAAATATTATTGAAAGACTATTGAAAGACTGTTCAGTACAGCAGGACAGATTTTCTCTCCCTAAAGAGCCAGACTTGACTCAAAAACTTTGAAAACCAACTTCTTCTGAACTTGAACAATAAATTATTGCTGCAATATTAAAATGTGTCAGTTCATAGATGTTAGGAGACGATGTCTCCAAATGTCTCAACACTCAGGACCAAGTTTTGAAAATGGTGTCAGGAAGTTAAATATTGTTCATATTGATCCATTACAAGTTGACTAGACAATATTTTAACTAGAGTTGATGACAAACTGGAGTTGAAATGATCAGATGTTCCTTTGTCAGATCTAATGCTTCTTTTTTAAAATAGATAACTTTTTACTTAATGTTTTTACTGCAGTTAAAATGAAACATTGGTTTTGCTTTTGTGTTGAATAAAAACATTCAAAGGTAAAATCATTCTTATTTTGCTTAATGACATTTAACTCTGTATGTCATCCCTGAAATTCTGAAACACAGAATCACAAGTCCAAGTGTGAACTGTGTCACAGAGTAAACACAATAAAAACATGTATTATCTGCAGCATTAATCATTAAAATGACTCAACACTGTTAATGTATTACAGAAAATATACATACAGTACACACACTTAATGATACTTTTTGTTAAGACAAAGTTTAGAACAAGTTTGCGGGGTAGGTCTACTTGAAAGTGAGACTAAACCCAGGTTGAGACGGTAACTCCTCCTTCCAAAATCTCCCTGAAAATGGGCGTGTCGAGAGACAAGGAGGGGTGGAGGTAGAGTTGTGCTTTTGTTCACGCCTCCACCTGCAACAACCTAAAACAAATTAAACCTCTAGCCAACAACATACACCAAGCAACAACAAAGAATAAACATGTAGATGTATTTATCTATTCCACCCATTCCATCCAAAACCAAAGGCCTAAAAAAATGAAAATGAAAAGAAAAATAAAACCGCTTGTCAGGAGTGAAATGCAGCACTTCCATATAAGGTATGCACTTCTCATCTCTGCAGGGGATTGGCTCTGCTTGAACCACCTGTGTGACATCACACATGAGCAGACATGTCACACATGAGCGTTTGCACAAATAAGAAAATTAAGGTGTAATCCACCAGTTCAACCCATAGAACTACCGTAAACACATTTTTAGACCAAATATTGCCAAATATTGCCAATTTACACAGATATGCACAATTATGTGAGAATAAACACAGCCATAGTGCTAGATAACATTTTAAACACATTCTAGGGAGTTTATCAGCTAAAAAAAGTTAATTTTGGGTTTAGTCGCACTTTAATGAGGGGAATTGATTTATGGAATGGCTTGAATAATGATTTTTAAAATGAGGAATCATTATTTGTATTTAAGAAAAAGATCAAGAATATAAAGCTGATGAGATATAGTTAAGTTAGTTAATATTAGGAAAATAAAGAATAATTGTGATAAGTTTTGTGGTTTGTTGTATTATTTGTGATTGTTGCTTGAATTGATTATTTGAATTGATTTTGCTAAAAAGGGGCAGAATTGATAAGATTTTATTCTTCTTCTGCCACCTTTCATTTTATAGGTATTTTATATTGTTTTTCTCTTGAAATTGTATTGTTTTTTTAATTGAAATTAAATGAATAAACAAACAAACAAAATACTGTTGACCATTGTATTAGGTAATATATTCAGCAAGTACTTTTACTTTAATACTTTAAGTATTTTTAAAAGCAAGTACTTATTTACTTTTACTTAAGTAAAAACATTAATATGGTACTTCTACTTTTACTAGAGTACATATTGTCTGTTTATTTGTACTTTTACTTAAGTACAGTGTTTGAGTACTTTCTCCACCACTGCTGACCCCATGTCCTTCTCTTGGAACAAATTATTTTTATGCATGGACTCCTCAAAACATTTAAACGTGCAGAGACCCCACTCATATTTCAGAGTAGTGGTTTCAGAACCCCAGCGTTGCAGAGATGGAGGAGCGGGTGGAGGACTTCTCCGTCCTGCCAGAGTCCTGGTGGTCTGACGGTTCGTTGGTGCTTCAGACCCACCAGACCTGAACGTCCTGAATACAAGCACCACGGCCAACGAGGGTCCAACACACGCTGCTTTGTTCGGGGGGAGGCGTTCACGACTCGGCTCTTTGAGTTTTTACTCAGACGTTGGGTCAGGTTCACGCTGAAGGGCAGCTGAAGGTCGTGCACGCGCAGCCAACGTGCGTGTTTGTTGTTTACCGTCGTGTAGAAGAATCTTGACCTGTTCTCTAAAACTCAAGCCTCATTCCTGTGAGTTTCACCAGCGTCAGCCGAATTCCTCCTTGATTCACTTAGTGACAGAGAGAATCTATGGACTCAAGACAGCTGAGGTGTCACGTGTTGGTCCGGTCCCATTTAGTGACAGGGAAGAGTCTGTGGACTGAGACGAGGACAGCTGAGGTGTCATGTGTTGGTCCGGTCCCACTTAGTGACAGAGAGAGTCTGTGGACTCAGACAGCTGAGGTGTCACGTGTTGGTCCGGTCCCACTTAGTGACAGAGAGAGTCTGTGGACTGAGACGAGGACAGCTGAGGTGTCATGTGTTGGTCCGGTCCCACTTAGTGACAGAGAGAGTCTGTGGACTGAGACGAGGACAGCTGAGGTGTCATGTGTTGGTCCGGTCCCACTTAGTGACAGAGAGAGTCTGTGGACTGAGACGAGGACAGCTGAGGTGTCACGTGTTGGTCCGGTCCCACTTAGTGACAGAGAGAGTCTGTGGACTGAGACGAGGACAGCTGAGGTGTCACGTGTTGGTCCGGTCCCACTTAGTGACAGAGAGAGTCTGTGGACTCAGACAGCTGAGGTGTCATGTGTTGGTCCGGTCCCACTTAGTGACAGAAGCCATTTTCGCATTGACCGGCCCTCCCCAGTCCGGCTCGTCCCTGGTTGGCCCAGAGCCACCCCTGGCCCGCCCTCGTTCATTACGCACTGTCCGGAGAGCAAGCCTTGAAGTGGGTGGGGTGTTCTCTTGAAGTGGGTGGGGTGTTCACTTGACGTGGGTGGGGTGTTCACTTGACGTGGGTGGGGTGTTCACTTGACGTGGGTGGGGTGTTCACTTGACGTGGGTGGGGTGTTCACTTGACGTGGGTGGGGTGTTCACTTGACGTGGGTGGGGTGTTCACTTGACGTGGGTGGGGTGTTCACTTGACGTGGGTGGGGTGTTCACTTGACGTGGGTGGGGTGTTCACTTGACGTGGGTGGGGTGTTCACTTGACGTGGGTGGGGTGTTCACTTGACGTGGGTGGGGTGTTCACTTGACGTGGGTGGGGTGTTCACTTGACGTGGGTGGGGTGTTCACTTGACGTGGGTGGGGTGTTCACTTGACGTGGGTGGGGTGTTCACTTGACGTGGGTGGG
>JBBPBX010019819.1:17500-35795 GCA_038048925.1 Garcialebias charrua | reverse complement strand
GTTGTTTTGAATAAAAATAGTTCCCCGCCAGCCTCGTGACCTGTTGGCGAGGTGGGGGTTCCGGCCAGGGGATGTTCAACGCGTCCGCTGCTCTGTGGCACAGGTCGAACAGGGCCGGGATGGAGAAGTCCGTTTCAGGGAGTGCAGGTATCGGGGTCCTGGGGAGGTCCTCTCCCGGATCAAGCTCGATCTCGAGTTCTGGTTCCTCCGCTGAAAATTCGCCCGAGGCTGAGATGGAGATCTCGTCTTCATTCATCATGCCTCTGGTGTCGAACTCGACTGTTAGGTCCACCATGGGAGCAAGCGGGTCAGGGTTGTCGCCCCATTTGGCGCGCGTGCTGTCGTGTAGAACCATGTGTTTGAACTCTGGGGTGTGAGTGAAGGTCTCCGTGGTGTCTGGGTCCTGTGGACCAGCTG
Source organism: Garcialebias charrua (assembly GCA_038048925.1). NCBI lineage: Eukaryota > Metazoa > Chordata > Actinopteri > Cyprinodontiformes > Rivulidae > Garcialebias > Garcialebias charrua. The sequence continues at coordinate 35,378 of JBBPBX010019819.1, read as the reverse complement.
AGCTTCCCATGGCCTTAGTCACGAGGTCCACACGCTGCCGTAGCACCGCGTCCAGCATCTGGCTGCAGTGTGGGCAAGAGTCGGACGCATCCAGAGCTTGTCTTGCATGAAATATACCCAAGCAGACTGGATAGGCCTCATGGGTGTCCGTCGCTGCGAGGGAAAATCCACAGCCACTGGGACAGACGCGCGAGGTTGGGCTCGCCGTCCCGTTGGCTTTCCTTTGAAGTTTTGTCTTTCGCTTTCCCTTCTCCAGAGGCCTGTCCGAGATAAGGCAAGCGAGACCTTCCAGAATCCTTTTTCTTCTTTGTTCGAGTGTCTCCTCCGTCGTGTCGCTTTCGCTGGCTAGCCCGCTAATCTTATGTTAGCCAGGGTAGCGGTTGTGGCGCAGTTATAACGCCGCTGAGCGAAGCAACCTGTGTAGAGAGGAGAGAATAAAACTTTGAGGTTATAGAAATGGCTGGGCTAGCTTTCGCTAGTCCAGTAGTACGCAGGGAACATTTCTCTGGAAGCGAGCTCACCTCAAGTTGAGCGATGGAGCAACAGAGAAGTCCCGCGAAAAGAGGTAGTTCAGGTTTTTGCGAGGTGAAGAGCAAAAAAGAGGAAGATGGAAGGGCGTCAGTCGCCTAAGTACCTAAAGGGCGGTACCTCTGGCACGGGGTGACGCCCCCTGTCGTAAAAGGTGTGAATGTATTCCTTCAGGTAATCACGCGGAGGGGAGGGCAATTCCCATAGCAAGTATTTTGCACCGAGAGACCAAACTGAAAGGGAACTGTCCAGATGACCTGATTGAGTATTATCAGATTTGATACCTGGATTACTGAGCATGAACTTTCTCTTCTTGTACCACTTTGGCTGTGGCTACCTGCCTGGGAGGAGTCAACGAGGGACAGGACGGCATCCAGAAACCATCTTGACTCTAGCAAACTGGTTGGTCCACTTAAGTTGTTTACTTGGTGGGAGAACAGCGTGCTGGAACTACTCTGACTGATGAAGCCCTCTGGAGTGAGGGTGAAACGCTTCTACTAAAAGAAACTGTCCAGATGACCTGATTGCGTATTATCAGATTTGATACCTGGATTACTGAGCATGAACTTTCTTGTCTTGTACCACTTTGGCTATGGCTACCTGCCTGGGAGGAGTCAACGAGGGACAGGACGGCATCCAGAAACCATCTTGAATCTAGCAAACTGGTTGGTCCACTTAAGTTGTTTACTTGGTGGGAGAACAGCGTGCTGGAACTACTCTGACTGATGAAGCCCTCTGGAGTGAGGGTGAAACGTTTCTACTAAAAGAAACTGTCCAGATGACCTGATTGAGTATTATCAGATTTGATACCTGGATTACTGAGCATGAAATTTATTGTCTTGAACCACATTGGCTATGGCTGCCTGCCTGGGAGGAGTCGACGAGGGATAGGACAGCCTCCAGAAACCATCTTGGCTCCAGCAAACTGGTTGGTCCACTTAAGTTGTTTACTTGGTGGGGGAACAGCGTGCTGGAATTACTCTGACTGACGAAGCCCTCTGGAGTGAGGGTGAAACAGTTCTACAATGGTAAATGGTAAATGGAGTTTATTTATATAGCGCTTTCTAGCCCACTGTGAGGAGCCCCAAAGCGCTTTACAATCCCAACCATCCACCCATTCATACACACATTCATACACCAGTAGTGGCAGACTGCCATGCAAGGCGCCATCCAGTCCTACTGGGAGCAACTCGAGGTTAAGTGTCTTGCCCAGGGACACAACGACACATGGTGTGGGGAACCGGGATTCGAACCTCCAACTTTCCGATCAGGGGATGACTGTCATTACTCCTACGCCACGGCCGCCCCCTACTTAAGTTGTTTACTTGGTGGGGGAACAGCGTGCTGGAACTACTCTGACTGATGAAGCCCTCTGGAGTGAGGGTGAAACGTTTCTACTAAAAAGAAACTGTCCAGATAACCTGATTGAGTATTATCCGTTTCCTATTAAACGTTTTTTTTCTTAAGTGGTGTCCTGGAACATTCAATTTCCTAAACTTATTTTACAATGTTAAGTGTGTAGTGTTTAAATCCATACTGGAAGTTTAGATAATTTTCCATTTGCATTTGACCTTTAAAGAATCATAAGAAAAAGATTATTGGAATCTGCTCAACTGTTATTACTTTATAAATTATTTGGTTCTAGGATGAAGTCAGACAAAAACAGTCAAAATTCAAAGTGACCAAAGTCCTTTGGACAGTTTAAAGTTAAAGTTCACAGACCATCCATCCATCCATCCATCATTGCGTCCAGCATCAGCAGCTTTACCAGGGAGACACAGGCATCAACATCCACTACTTCAGCTCCTAGGAGGACCTCAAGGTGTTCACAGACCATCCATCCATCCATCCATCCATCCATCCATCCATCATCCATCCATCATCTGCGCCCAGCAGCAGCTTTACCAGGGAGACACAGGCATCAACATCCATCCCTTCAGCTCCTAGGAGGACCTCAAGGTGTTCACAGACCATCCATCCATCCATCATCCATCCATCATCTGCGTCCAGCTGCAGCTTTACCAGGGAGACTCTGGCAGTTTCAAAGATCACAGTGTGATGTTTCAAATCAATCAAATTTATTTATAAAGCACATTTTAAAAACCACAGGGTCAACCAAAGTGCTGTACAATAACATAAAAGACAAGTTAATTAAAAATGATAAAAAGCATAAAAAAATACATTTACTAGTCTTACTGCAGGTGTGTTAAAATGCCATAAAAGATAAGATCACGTGTTAAAAGCCAAGGAATTAATGTGTGTGTTTTAAAAGACATTTAAAAGCAGGAAGAGAGGAGGCCTGTCTGACACTGAACAGTAAACAGCCTGGGAGCAACAATGCCAAACGCTCTGTCACCTCTGAGCTTCAACCTAGTATTGGGGACTGTCTGCAGCAACTGCTCAGCTGATCTGAGAACGGGGAAGGCAGTAAGGTTGAAGAAGCTCAGACAAATATGGTTTTGCAACTTTATCATGCACCTTGTGCATAACTAAATAATAAAATATGTTTTTAATACATCTTCATTGTAAAAATCTATACTAAAATGGAAAATACACGGGTTTCAAGCAGGCAACAAGGTAGGATTATGATTATGAATTAGGTTTAAAAATTACAGCTCATGAGGTACTTCATTATAGCATGACATCTCTTTCACAACATTCTGTCAAAGCCTTTATCGTGTTCTTCCTTTAGTGGTGGCTAGTAAATAGCTTGAGGGAACACTACTGCCACCTGCTGGTCCATAAAAGAACAGCACTTTGCCATGCGCCACCGTGCGTCAACCATAAACACAGCGGCGACACTGTAAGAGATAAGAGATAAGATAAGAGATAACCAGACAACTCATTGCATGCCCTCTGCTTTGCCTTTGCTACTTCCCTCTTTGCTCTATGTCCCATTTCCTTATATTCCTGTCTCGTCTCTTCAGTCCTCTCACTGTCATATTTCTTCTTGGCTAATCTCTTTCTTTGAACAGTGTCTTGCACTTCACTATTCCACAACCAGGTTTCCTTATCATCCATTCTCTGTCCAGATGACATACCAAGTACCTTCCTACTTGTCTCTCTAATTGCTGTCATTTAGGAGCTCTTTCTTACCACCCAGAGCCTTTAACAGCGCCTCTCTGAATTTCTCACAACATTCTTCTTTCTTCAGCTTCCACCATTTGGTCTTCTTCTCTGGTTTTACTATTTTTCTCTTCTTCATAACAACGGTCATTCTACACACAACCGTCCGATGCTGTCTGGCCACGCTCTCCCCCTGCCACAACCTTACAGTCTCCAATCTCCCTCAGGTTTCCTCTTCTACACAGAATGTAGTTGACCTGCGTACTCCTTCCTCCACTCTTATAGGTCACTCTATGTTCCTCCTTCTTTTGGAAATAGGTGTTGACTACAGCCATTTCCATTCTCTTGGCAAAATCCACCACCATCTGTCCTTCCTGGTTTCTTTCCTTGACACCAAACCTACCCATCACTTCCTCATCCCCTCTGTTTCCTTCACCAACATGTCCATTCAGGTCTGATCCAATCACCACTCTTTCCTCCCTGGGAATACTATCACTTACAAATCTTTCCAAAATGTACCTTTCTCCTCCCCATCACATCCAACCTGTGGAGCATAACCACTGACAATGTTTAGTATCAGACCTTCTACTTCTACCTTCAGACGCATCACCCCATCGGACACTTTCTTCACTTCTACTACATTCTTTGCCAACTCCTCCTTCAGGACCACCCATACTCCATTTCTCTTTCTATCCACACCATTGTAGGATATAATGGTCAGTGTTAAACTGACACACTTTACCTTAGTTAATTACTTATTCAGCAGAATAGTAATTCACATATTTTATTTATTTTCTGGATTACCATAACAACTCTGTGATCATTTATGATGGACAATAAACCAGAAAACCATAAAGTGACAATGGGAACGTTAATTATAGTTGGCATGCCAGAGACAGTGCCTTTTATTTAAAAATAAAGTCAAAAAGTCAAAAGTCAAAGTCAACTTTATTGTCAAAACTGCAATATGTACAGGACATACACAGGATTGAAACTGCGTTTCTCTCAGTCCCTCGGTGCAACAGTAACTATCTAAACACTAAACACTAAAACATTTAATAAACATAAGCATAAAATAGTAAAAGTGTAACACTGTCCTGAGTTTTTTCATAGTAGTATAAAAGTATGAAAATTTACACCAACACTGAAACACCAAACACCCCTAAAACACCAAACACCCAATGAACATAAGCATAAAATGAAATAATAAAAGTGTAATACTGTCCTGAGTTTTTTCATAGTAGTATAAAAAGTATAAAAAGTATATCTATAAAATAAACTGAAGGTTCTAGCATTGACATTTGCAAAGAGTGGCACAGCAGCATATGAGTTAATGTACACAGTATATGTATGAGGTAGTTGATGTTGGTATAGAGGCAAAGTGGCATATGCAGTAAGGCACATAAGGCACATTTGGCATCCTTAGATAAGGCTAGTCAGAGAATACTGTATATGTATCAGCAGTAGTGTAGATATAAAAGTAGTGTAAATGTAAACAGTAGTAATAAATGTAAAACAGTAGTAATAAATGTAAACCGTATTAATAAATGTAAACAGTGAATGTAAACAGTAGTATGACTATAGGCAGTAATGTAATACAAACATTAGTGCAAATATGAGAAGTAGTGCAAACTGAATGAGCACATGACCGAGAGTTTAGTGAATAACCCGTTTGATGACACAGGGTCCAGTGTTGATGACACAGGGTCCAAATAAATCAACTAAAATTAACATCATGTACCCTTGATTGACTGATTTCAATTTCTTGCAAATTAAACTTGTCAGCAGATTAATTGGACAACAGAAACAAGTAAATAAGATGACATTTTACTTATATCTGAAGGTTCTTATTTCCTAAAGCTTAGTTGCCAGCTTAAGATGATTTTCATTCAACCTTTATTCATACAGGCTAGCCTCGTTGAGCCACGGGGACTCATTTACAAGAGGGACCTGTCTCACTCACACCCAGGGTCAATTTAGAGTTACCAATCAGCCTAACATGCATGTTTTGGACTGTGGGAGGAAACCGGAGCACCCGGAGAAAACCCACGCATGCACGGAGAGAACATGCAAACTCCAGCCAGAAAGGTCCCCGGACCGGGATTTGAACCGGGGACCTGCTCGCTGAGAGGCAGCAGCTCTACCACTTGTGCTACCGTGCTGCCTAAATGAAAACGGGAGAAGTATAAGAAGAATAGGAGGAGAGGAAGAAATAGGGTAAAAAGTCTGAGTTGGTTATTTTGAGTTTAACCAGGCTGACACTCTTCCATATGATTTCAGCTAGACTCATCGCCGCTCCAGCAAACAATCAGCGACTCTTTACCTGTTCAGACGTTCACGTCTCTGGTGATAAGAGTTGAGAAGCAGCCTTTGACATAAAACGGATCGTAGGTCCAGTAAAGTCCAGTTGAACTTATGAGTGTTTACTGATTTAACCTTGTTGAAATCCGCCTGGTCGATAGAAGCAGTGGCACTTCCTGGTTGGTTTCAAAAGAAAACATTCCTCAAATTAATTATCATTGAAAGTGGAGCTTAGGCTCAGTTCTGGTTTCAGAAGCAGGTGTGCTGTGAACCCTTGTTGATGTAACGGGTCTTTGACATCTTGACTCCGTTCACCAGCTTTGGAAGAGAGAACATGACAGCTCTTTACTCTCCGATCAGACTGAGCTATCAAGGAAGTGAACACTTTTTACTCAAAGTGTTGACATCAGATATTAAGTCTCCTGATTGGTTCTTCGACCAGGAGGGGGAGTGATAAGTGGAAATCAGAAAGTCAAGGTAACAGGGAATCTGTTTAGACAAACAGAGAGAATTGTTTAGAGAAAGTATCTAGTAGTGAGGAGACAGAACCAACGCTATGTCTACAACTTGATTAAGCTGTTTGTCCTTTTCTAAGCAAAATTGAGAGTTCAGTCCAACACATACTTTGAACTTTGTCATAGTTCTTTGACAGACACATACCAGCATATTAACACATGATCATTCAGCATATTGAGGAATAACACCAGCATAATAACAAATGATCATAAAAATGACAGAAGGTTATTCTGATGATATATTTGAATCATAACAAATTAAAGGAGTCTCGATTCAAATTAATGGAATAAACTGTGTTAATGTCTTTCACTGAGAGGATCACTGAAAATGTATCACTGGGACAGTTCAAAGAGACAAAGGTGTAATCCTGCATCTCAGTCAACCAAGGTCATGTCCACTACACCATGGTTAAACAGTTTGAACCCTGCTCCAATGCTGCGGGCCTTGCTGCCTTTCCACTTGGTCTCTTGGACACATAAAACATCTACCTTTCTTCTCTGCATCATGTCAGCCAGCTCTCTACCTTTGCCTGTTATTGGCCCTCATTCACGAAAATGTTCGTATTTTTATCCTAAATTTCTCCTACTTTTGTTCGTACGAAGCGTTCGTACGAACATGCCACGTCAGATTCAACAAAGTCTTCTATCCTGAGGAAACGTGTGTAAATGGGTTGCGTAAATTTAATGAATCCCACCTGTCCTAAACAGCTGCGCGTGCACGCGTAGAGGTCATTTACATAATTCCCACCCCTCAAAACACCATATAAGGCCACGTTTCCTGCCTTCTGACAGCAGGAAGTGTCCATTCATTCAAACTCAAGAAGTAAAAGGAGGAACTTCACGCGTTCGGAGATCTGCTCTCAGTCGCGCTGTGGCTACCCCCCCCACCCCCCGCAAGTGTCGGATGGTCAAATATCTTTAATTTTAGTGTACTGTGTTACATTATAGTTTCACTTATTCAGAAGAGCCGTGGCGCACCGCTACCCCCCACCCCCCCGCAAGTGTCGGATGTGTTTTTGAACAGAAGCATTTTAAAATGTCTCGAAACTACAGTTAACATCATATTAATATTGTAGTGCATATGTTTTGTCTCCCGTGGGTCGTACAGTATCAGAAATCAAGAATAAATGGTTTGATCTGAAAATGGCTTCAAACAAACGTCTCGCCGCAGCACGGACAGGAGGAGATCAAGGAACTAGTCTGAGATGGATGGACAATAAATGCCACGCTGCAAGACGCGTGCCAACATGTTTTGCAGCACAAATGATGCGCACACCTCCTAGTCAGCGTGCAACCATATTCTGCAGGTTATATTTCGAATCAGATATAATAATCAATTGCTCCGATGGTGTTTGGCACAAGATCAGTCTTAAATTCGTACTTGTTCTGCGGCGGTGTATGGGGATTTTATGTACCTGGGTGTTAATATGAGGAGCGGCTTTGATGACCAAGGGGAGCGCACGACTCATGAAGCCTGCGCGACACACCAGACAAATTAAACTTAAAATTATAATTATAATTCAAACAGAATAACCTATTGTCAAGAATAATTATGGTGCGTGATTTTTTTAAACCCAAAATATTTTCTAAATAACGAAATATGAAGTTATTCGTGGAGAAATTCCGTCTGGATGACAACAGACTGACGCTCCTAAATTATACGACAGGTCCGGACCACTCGTAAATTTTGTTTGTTTCTGAAAAAAATCGTAGGATACGAAAACATTGTTGAATGCCACAAATGATCCTAAATCACTTGTACGCACAGTTTAAGAACAAATCTGTGCGTACGAACGGTTCGTGAATGAGGGTCATTGTCCCCACATTTAGAGTTGCAACCCTCAGTCCTACATTCTTCACTTTCCTCTTCTCCCTCTGTCTCCTGACACGTTTCTCTCCTCAGGGTCTTCGACTTGGGAAGACAGTACACCCTAAAAACTTCTTTAGCCATGATATTACAGAGCTCCTTGGCAGAAGGGAGCTTATTGAGGGGGAAAAGGTGTACCATTTTAGAAAACTAGTCTCCCACAGTGAGAATAACTGTGTGGCCAGAGGAAGGGGAAGACTAGTAATGAAGTCCATGCTAATATGGGAACAAGGGCACAAAAAATAGGTAGTGGATGAAGTAAACCTATAGGAGGATGATGAAAGTGCTTGGCCTGGTTGCAACGTGGACAAGAACTGATGCACCCATTTACGTCCTTAACTAAATAGTTCCACTAAAACTGGGACTTGACAACACTGAGGATTTTATTGATACCTGGATGACAAAACATGTGCGAGTTGTTACAGAGTTTGAGTACTTCTCTTACCTTGTTATTAGGGATGCACACCCAGTTCTTGGGGCATGCAGGTGGTAGAAGCTGAATCAAATTGGCCTGCCGGAGGTCCGACTCCAGCTGGGACATGGACAGGCACACAAAGTCTGTCATGAGGAACTCAACCTCAGAGTCGATTTTGGAGGTGCCATTTTCCTACATAATCTGGGAGAAGGCATCAGGTTTTGTATTCTTAGTGACGTGTTTGTTGGACAAAACAAAGTCAAAACAACAGAATAATAAGGCGTACCTGGGTTGTCTGGGGTTGAGGCGTTGAACAGTTTTGAGGTATTCGAGGTTCTTGTGATTGGTCCAGACGTGGAACGTTTCCTTGGCACCCTCCTAGCCATTGCCTCCAATCCTCGAGGGCTAATTTGACAGCAAATAATTCACATTCCCACAAATCATAGTAGTTACGTTCAGCTGAGGAGAGGCTCCTAGAGAAGACAGCACATGGGTGAACCCTCCCCTCACTGTTGCATTGACTAAGGACCACTCCAACACCTGTACTTGAGGCATCGACCTCCACAATGAAGAGTCTATTGGGGTCAGGAGCATGTAGGATGGGAGCTATAAAGAACAAAACTTTTAATTTCCTCAAAGCAAGATCAACATTGTTGTTCCAGGCAAATTTAGTCTTTGCAGAAGTTAAAGCATGTAGAGGACTGGAGATAATAGTGTAATCCCTAATGAATTTCCTGTAAAAATTAGCAAAGCTTAGAAATCTCTAATTGTTTACAGTCCTTAGGAATGGGCCATTCCAAGACAGCAGAACTTTGCTAGAGTCCAGGGAGATTAGATTAGGAGAGATTACATAACCAAGAAAAGATGTGGACGATCAATGGAACTCACACTTTTCAGCCTTGATTAACAGGTTGTTTTGAAGAAGTCTGATAAGAACAGATTTGACATGTTTGTGGTGTGAAGTAATGTCTTTGGAGAAGATGAGAATGTCGTCTAAAGAAAAAAATGGTTGACCATATCTCTGAGAATATCATTAAGTGCTTGAAAAACAGCAGGAGCATTGATTAGGCTGAAAGGTATTACCAGGTACTGTATTCATAATGTCCATTGGGGATGAATGGAAGATGGCATTCAATACCCTTTTCTCTGATGTGAACCAGGTGGTACGTGTTTCTTAAATCCAGCTTAGTAAATACTGTGGCTCCCTGAATAAGATTGAACATTGATGACATGAGAGGTAAAGGGTATTTGTTCTCAATTGTGATTTTGTTAAGACCTCTATAATCAAATGCATGGCCTAAGAGAGTCATCTTTCTTGCTCACAAAGAAAAATCCTGCCCCAGCAGGGGAAGCATATGGTCTGATAATGCCCGCTTGAAGTGACTCTTTAATGTACTCTTGCATGGTGGTGTGTTCAGGACCCAACAGTGAATAGAGACTACCCCTAGGGGTGTAGTACCATGGATTAAATCAATGGCACAATCATAAGGTCTGTGTGGTTGCCCTGCTGCGTTTGTCCACATCAAGCATTTTTATGTTTTTGTCATGTTTTTTTCGTGTTCTGTGAAGCAAAGATGAAGCGAAATTATCCTAGGTTTTTACCGTGAAACTTTTCTACAAACAGCAAAATGTATTTTATCAGATGGTGTGTGATCAGACTCTTTGCGTTGTTTTTAAGAATGGGAAGTACCGGTAAATGTGACAACACAGCTGGTGGCGAGGTCAATGTGACTCACTACAGCAAAGAGGCACTTCTTCTATTACGTGACCACATACAACTGGACTGTGACAACATTATAAAATCAATACCAGCTCATCTTAGAATTAATACAACAAAGCCAGCAGGGGGAAGGAGACGTGGCTGCAGAGGAAGAATGCGACGGCGGCTGAGGAAGTTAAGGAACACGCTCCCCTTGCCGACAATGCTGCTAATCAATGTACAGTCTCTGAGAGCGAAAACAGATGAGCTGGCTGCCAACACATGCTTTCTCCACGAGTACCGGAATGCCTGTGTGTTAGCGATCACTGAAACTTGAATGGACAACAACATCAGATCCAAGGAAGTGCAACCTGCTGGCTTCTCAGCGTTCAGGACTGATCGAAATCCTGAAGTCACCGGGAAGGCTCGTGGGGGCGGAGTCTGTCTGTTGATCAGAGATGAGTGGTGCCAGGCGGTCGTGGTGAGAGAACACAAGTGCACCCCCAACATTGAGCTACTATGTGTCTCTGTCCGGCTTTTCTACCAACCCAGAGAGTTTCCATAAATATTTTTCACTGTGGTATACATTTATGGAGTTAGATTTGTTTCTCAATTATTCAATCAAAAAAAAAAGTCAAACAAAAAAAGTAGTGATCAATCAAAAAAAGTAGTATTCAATCAATCAAAAGTAGTATTCAGTCAAAAAAAGTAGTATTCAATCAAAGAAAAGTCTTTTTTTTTTATGACCTCCTGTTTTTTGGTTGCGTAATTTATTTATTTTTTGATTGAAGCTCCTGTTTTTTTGGTTGAGTAATTTTTTTTTGAATGAAGCGCCTGTTAGATTTGTCTCACAATTATTCAATCAAGACCACTAGGGGGCAGTCGAACAAAAAAATAGGTCTTGACACAGCGTATACTATCTGTACTTCTGGAACTGAAACTTCACGGCATTTCATTCATTCAACCTTTATTTATAGAGGTTAAATTACAAGATATAGCTCAAGGTAAGGTTAATAAACTCTGTATTTACGTGTTTGTTAGTTGTGGTTTACAACATTATCCATCATTGCAGCAACTTTAGCCACAGTAGCTAACGCTACCTGTCAGTGATGTAATGCTTTAACGTTTACTTTCTGTATTTACGTTAATAAAAACAGTATTTATGTGTTAGTTGGCTGTGGTAACGTTATTCATCATTATCATGCTATCATGCAAAGTAAGCTAGCTAGCTGCCACAGGTAGCTAAACTCTACAGTGCTACTGCCTGCATGTCAGTGCTGTATTTTTAAAATGTTTATCTATTAATGTCAAATCTCTGACATCTTACACCACTGTTGTTTAGAATAGCATTTTTAATATTAAATTAAAAGCTATATGTCAAACCATTTCCAGGTTCTGATGTGATTAATAATTTATCTTTTTGTTTTCTTCTTGTGTCCATCTTTCTCAGTGTTGGCCCTTATAAAAGGGACAATTATAAGAAAAGAGATGACTAGTTGAAACCAGTGCGTCTTTACTTACTCTTGTATTTAATGTAAAGAGCTGAACGTAAAAAGCAGAACACAGAAATCTTTCCTTATACAACTCTTAACCTTTCTAAATACAAGTAAACACATTTCTTTTAGAGAAAATCAAGTATTTCACATTACAGTTTCACATTACAGTTACTTAACAATATCTAAACATTTTACTTTGAATTAATGTTGTTACCTTACTGTCAGAAGTAAATTAATAAAGAAAAAGTAGAAATATCAAAATGATGAAGAACAGTACATTACTTCAACTTCTTCATAAAAATCACAATTATCCTCATTTAAACTAATCAACCAAATGCCGAACAGAAGAGCTTGCTAACGGCTTACTAACGTTAGCAACAAAGCTAAGTAGCTAGCCAAACACTCTTCACAAATTACATTAAAACAAGATAACTAATACGTGACGCAAAACAAACTAAACATATACAAACTCGCACATACAGGGCCAGTATTCACTCATATAATTTTCCTGAAAGTTTAATCTAACTTCTTACCTTATAAAAGGGACAATTATAAGAAAAGAGATGACTAGTTGAAACCAGTGCTTCTTTACTTACTCTTGTATTGAATGTAAAGAGCGCACGAGTCCCTCTAGTGGACTCTTTTGACTATGGCACCAACGCACCACTCTTTCAAAGGACCCACTACATTCCATTCACACACCAAATCAAGCTAAATTAATGCAGATAATCAAACAATTGGATCTAATATGAACATGGCCAAATGAATATCATACCCTTCAACACACTCACCCACAAAATAGATGTTGTGCCCAACATCTCAACTCATGTGATGTTGGGAAAGGAGTAAAGCATGAGAAGCAACACATCAGTCTTAAAAATATTCCTTAAGTCACTAAATAATAATAAAAATAATAATAATAATGAATTTAATTTATAACGCACTTTTCATTAATGAAAATCTCAAAGTGCTATAAAGTGCAACAGAATTAAATGTCAATAAAACAAGTAATAAAACAAGTAAAATCAATAACAGTATCAACTAAGATCAAAGATAGAATCATGAGGAGGCAGAGTATGCTCGGTTGAAAAGAAAGGTCTTCAAGCCGCTCTTAAAGTCAACCAGTGACTGTGGGGCTCTCAGGCAGTCAGGAAGAGAGTTCCACAGGCGGGGGGCAGCCACACTGAAAGCCCGGTCTCCCATGGTCCTTAATTTGGTTCTCGGAATGTGAAGGAGATTACTGTTCTGTGACCGCAGAGACCGGGTGGATGAGTATGGAATAAGAATATCCTTAAGATAATCTGGTGAAGTTCCGTGTAATCATTGATGTATAATGAGAGCAGTTTTGTACTGAATTCTGTAGGCGACAGGAAGCCAGTGAAGGTTATGGAGAATGGGTGTAATATGTTCAAATTTACGAACTCTCAACAAGATCCTTGCTGCACTGTTTTGAACAGTCTCTTGGAGGAGACTAAAGCATGGACGAGCTTCTTAGCATTGGAAAAAGTTAGGGATGGGCGAAGTCTGGAGATGTTTTGAAGATGGAAGAAGCAAGTTTTAAACAGAAGCTTAATGTGATTTTCAAATGTACGATGAGAGTCCATTTTTATTCCAAGATTTGTAACAGAGGTGGAGAGGGGGATGTCTTGTCCAGAAAAGGAAATTGTTGTTATAGTAGATGTTTGTACCTGGTGAGGGGTGCCAATCAGTATGGCCTCAGTCTTGGAGCAGTTTAATTGAAGAAAGTTCTGATTCATCCATGCCCTTATTTCCTCCAGGCAGGTAGAGAGGGCAGTGAGTGAAGATGGAGATGACAATGGGGAAGATGAGGATGCTCCAGTCCTGATGTAAAGCTGTGTATCGTCGGCATAACAGTGAAAAGAAATGTTGAACTGATTAATAATTTGACCTAAAGGCAGCATGTAAAGGGAAAACAGCAGGGGCCCCAGAACTGACCCCTGAGGGACACCACAGGAGACACAGACTGTCTGGGACGTGGCGTTGCCAAGACTAACACATTCCAGCCTATTGGAGAGGAAAGATTTGAACCAGTCCAGGACAGTGTCACAGAGACCGACCTCCACATGAAGACGGTGGAGGAGGATACTATGGTCCACAGTGTCGAAAGGCTGCAGTGAGGTCAAGGAGGACAAGGATGGAGGGAGAACCAGTGTCAGCAGCCATGAGGACATCATTGGTAACTCTCAGCAATGCAGTCTCAGTACTGTGAGCTGCCCTGAATCCAGACTGGAACTTCTCATACAGGGAGTGTTGCTGTAGGTGGTCCTGCAGCTGAGCAGCAACAGCTTTTTCCAGCACTTTAGACAGAAAAGGGAGGTGTGAAATTGGGTGGTAATTAGAAAAAATGTCGGAATCCAAATTAGATTTTTTCAGAAGAGGCCTAATGATGGCAGTTTTTAGAGGCAGTGGAACATGACCATATTGTAGAGACTGATTTATAATTTGAGTGATTAGTGGGCTTATTGCAGAGTGATTGGATTTTATGAGAGACGAGAGGAAGGGATCCAAGGCGCAGGATGAAGGCTTCATTTTCTTGATGATAGCCTCCACCTCACTCTGAACAACTTCATCAAAGCTGTTTAGGGTCCCAGAATGCAGACGGGTAGATGGCACACTGAGAACAGGGAGGTTGTGGAGCTGAGATCTGATAGTGTCAACTTTGTTTTTAAATGACGAAAGGAACATGTCACATTTTTGAACAGAGTCCTCAGGAGTTTGTTTAATGGGATTAAGCAGACGAGTTATTGTGGAGAAGAGCTGTTTAGAGTTTCCGGGGTAGGTGTTGATGATGTTAGAATAATATATGGAGCATGCTTCTTTAAGAGAATAGGCATGCGCTTTCTGATGTTCTTTATATGACTGCTTATGTACAGAGAGACCAGATGATTTTACACGTCTCTCAATAGCACGGCCAGTTACCTTCATCTTGTGTAGCTCACCAGTGTACCAGGGGGCTGAACGGGAGAAAGACACCAGTCTTGACTTCAAGGGGACGTGTAGGTCCAGGAGCTCCCGAAGAGATTGGTTGTAGTAATCCACAGAGTCATCTGCAGATGAATGATTGACAACGGTCAGGGCGTGAAGATCGGCAGACAGAACATCAGGGAAATTTTTTTTAAAGTCACGGAACTGGATAGGTCGTTTTGGGTTTGAAGCAGGCGAAGATGAAGGCACTTCCAAGGAGATGACCCTGTGGTCTGAGACACCCAGGTCATATACAGACAAGTTATTGATGAGTACAGTGTCTGTAATCACCAAATCCAGAGTATGCCCTCTGCTGTGCGTAGGGGCGTCAACATGTTGAGTGAATGAATGAATGAATGAATGAATATCTTTATTGGCAATTTATTGCACCAGGGTACAAAGTTCTGCAATTGGCGCACGCACCATCCGAAGAGGGACGTACGCACGGAAAGTCGCAGCAGTCTGGAACCGCGCCACCACAATAAGATAAGGAAAAAGGAAAACAAAATAGGTATCATTTGTGATATTCAAAAAAAGAATCTATCAAAGATTGCCTTAAGACACTCTATGATAAAGTCCCAAAAACTCTATCAGCATTAAGCACAACCAGACAAGACATTGTTGCAGTTTGACGACATGCAAGGAGATCAAAGAGTCTGTGAGCAACATTCAGATAGCACAGTTCAGCAGTTGTTCAGCTTGGCGCCTCCGAGCACACCCACAGAGATCTCTGGGGGGGGGGGTCAGCAAGGTCTCTCAGCTTCACTCCAGGAGAATAGTTTCCAGACAGCCTTCTTTTCAAGGTCGTGTGCAGAAACCAGATTAGATAGTTCTTTTGTTTATCTTCAATCCAGGCCACAGTGTTCTTTTTGACTGCAGCCTTCCAAGTCCAGGTGCTGTTCAGGTCCAAAATCGCCGAATCATATGAGGTTCCGAGCTACGAACCCCCATCTGTGCCCTGATTGAGGCCGGGCGGCTGTAAACGAGTTCCAAAGCGCACCGCAGGTCCGCGGTGGTCTACCGCCGCTCCCATCGTGCGGTTCAGTTCGTACAACAGCTGGGATGAGGAGCTCACAGCCCGGATCAGAGAATCTTGCTGATCAGGAAGTTTGGCCAGCGCGCTGATAGCCGCCGAAGTCTTCCTGAGCTTCCAGTAGCAGACAGCTCCGCTGACGCCAAAAAACAGAGCAGCTGCCACCAATATCCCAATAATCCACAAATCTTCCACGTCTTCGACAGACAAGACGGTCAAACACATAGGTTGCCACTGTCCCCACGAGTCCATCATGTATCCGACAGCGTGCATGTCAGAGGGACAGACCGCTTCTCCTGGCCCGGTCCGCTTCGTGGAAAAAATCTTATCTATAGAGGAAACAGCCCAATTTATTAAATCCATCGCAAATTGGTTCGAGTGAGCGCTGAAGAGTCACGGACGAGACAAAAAGCAAGCAAAGAGGAGGAAAATTAAGGAGGGTAGGATCAAAAAGATATGCGACTTGCTTTGCCGAGAGCGGAAGTAGGAGATTAAGAGAGTCCAAAAGAGACATAAAATCTGTTGCCAGAGGTGAAGAAGAATTGTCCATGTGGATATTTAAGTCGCCAATGGTCTTCATAAGGAAGGTGCAGAAAAAGTGAGGAGGTCATGCATCTCTGAGTTAAGTGAAACATGCGGTTTGGGAAACCTATAAATTAATATAACATTCATCATAAGTGGGGCTTTGAAGCTGAAGGCCACACATTCAAAAGAAGAAAAGTCCTGAGAAACCAGATGAGACAATTTTAAATTACTGCGATAAATTACCGCCAGACCACCACCACGGCCAGTGCAACGGGCTCTCTGCAGATAGCTGTATCCAGAGGGGCAAGCTTCATTCAGAGAACTGTACACATCTGGTTGGTGCCAAGTTTCTGTAAGACACATGAGGTCCAAGTTCTTCTCTAGAATGCGATCATGAATTAAACATGATTTGTTGGATAGGGAGGGACTGCACATTGAAAAGTTCTAATTTAATACCAGTTTGAATAGGAGCATTTTGAACCGGTTTAAGCAGACTGAAGTCCACTTCACGTTTTCCTTGCCACTTCGTGCGCTGTGGACTACAAGGGACTACAGACGCAGCGTTCTGATGACGACATCGAGGTGCGACACGTGCGACACGTCTCTCAGTCCAGACAGTAGTAATCGAGTCAGAGCTCGCTTGAGAATAAACGGTTTTCTTTCGAGAGCTTCTATGGATGTAAAGAGGTTTACGCAGAAGTCCCAGTTGTTTGATGGTGGAAACAGAAGGAGGAATGGAGCAGTTGTTAAGTTCAAACAACTCCGAAGCGGAGTAGGTCAATATTGTCGAGCCGGTGGAAGCTAGCACGGAGCTAGCCGCTAACAGCAGGCCCACGGCTCCGAAAAAGATATACAAGAAGCAGAGAGAGGTAACTTGAATGAGCATTACCTTGAAGGAGTACAGGAGGGAATCCAGAACAGTCCAGAGGACACAGGAAGTTGAGAGAGGTAGCAGGTAAGCGAACAATAAATGCAGCTACGTGGTTCTCTAAGCTAAATTTGTGCTGGAGCTAGCAGGAGGTTGACAGCTCCCACTACTAAAATTCCAGGTAGACTAGTAAAGTTTTCTATCTAATGAATCCAGCAAACAAGTCAAATCTTGGCTTTGCCATGGTCTCCCATCCTGAGCAAGCACAATGGCATCAGGGAAAGGAAAACTTTTAGAAGGAAGAAACCTTTAGCAGAACCAGGCTCAGGACAAGTGGGCAACTGCCTTGACCAACAGCGTGTAACGTCTGCAGATCCACAACGCAGTCAGAAAAGACAGTTGCTCTAAAATTAATCACAGAAAGGTAGAAATGCCCAACAAGGGTCGGTGAAAAAAACAGGAGAAAGTAACATAAAAAGCTCAAGGAGCAAAAAGTACGAGGAGCAGCGGCAGCCAAGGCGCGCCCGCGCCCACTTCCACAGGTTCTGTCACACAGGTGCTGTCACAGAGGTGTTGTCAC
>JBBPBX010019819.1:0-15000 GCA_038048925.1 Garcialebias charrua | reverse complement strand
TTTCCATGGTGGGTCCTGCAGTCTGCCGAGTCTGGCAGGTCCGAGAAACAGAAAGAGTTTGCGAGGTTGGTGTTGTCTCCAGGTTGTCATGGCAATGTTCTGCTACAACTAGGGATGGGGCCGATCTGGTATCGGTATCAGCCTCCGATACCAGCATAATTTACGTATCGGATTTTTCCGATCCATCATGCATGTCTGTGTCTGATGAAACTCCTCATTGATTCCCTGCCTGCTACTCTGCACACTGGCTTCAAACTATGGAATGGATTTCCTGAACGGAGGCGTGTCTCGTGAACCCAGAGTAAAAATACCCGTCTCTGACTGAGACAGCAACTAACCTGGGTGTAAGGCTGGACAGTGATTTTAAGCTGGATGCTCAGATTAAATCTGTGGTCAAGTCCAGCTTTTATCACCTGAGACAACTGGCCAAGGTGAAACCATTTCTGTCACAACGTCATTTTGAGATTTTAATCCATGCTTTTATTACAACTCGTCTGGACTATTGCAACTCACTTTACGTTGGTCTGAGCCAGTCATTACTGACCCGACTTCAACTGGTTCAGAATTCTGCTGCTCGCCTTTTAACTGGTACCAGGAAATGTGAACACATCACCCCTGTCTTAAAATCACTACACTGGCTCCCAGTTTGTTTCCGGATTAATTTTAAGGTTCTTTTGTTTGTATTCAAATGTCTTCATGGTCTCGCCCCACAGTATCTGTCCGACCTTCTCCAGCTGTACATTCCCTCACGCTCTCTGAGGTCAGCAGATCAGCTGCTGCTGGTCGTCCCAAAGTCCAACAGGAGGCTGAGAGGTGACCGAGCGTTCTCAGTCGCTGCCCCTAAACTGTGGAACGAGCTGCCTCTGCGTGTCAGACAAACTGACTCACTTCCTGTTTTCAAATCTGCTCTGAAGACACATTTTTTTCTCTTTGGCTTTTAACACAGCTTGAAATGTTGGTTTTATGGTTTTTAAGTTCTTGTTTTATAGCTTTTACTGTTTGCTGTTTGATCTGGTAATTCATAGCCTGGCCCTCGCCATTCCTACGCAGCTCCGCTCAATTCTCATTTCCCTTCACTGCTGGGTCTGGCATTTCTCCCATCCACAAGGATGTCTCCGGTAGGTTTTGACCGGACCAATCAGAGAACAGAAGGCGGAGTTTTGAACGACGTCGACTGACGTCGTCATTCAAAATGGCTGCCGCCACGAAGGAATTTTCAATAAAACAAGGTAAAAAACTATTATTTCTCTGCTGAGAAAAAATAGATTTCATAGCTGACGTTATATCAGAAGTGTTCCTGAGCAATCAGAGAGCAGAAGGCGGAGTTTTGAACGATGTCGACTGACGTCGTCATTCAAAATGGCTGCCGCCACGAACGAATTTTCATCAAAACAAGGTAAAAAACTATTATTTCTCTGCTGAGAAAAAATATAGTTCATAGCTGACGTTATATCAGAAGTGTTCCTGAGCTTAACAGTTCCTAAATCAATTCACGAAATGGTCAAATCTGCTGGATATTAAATAGTTTCGGTTTGATATTTTCCAAACAGCCTCGGGTGCGCTACGAAAATAAATGATAAAAAATCGAATTTTATCTCAAATGTTTCATCTAGGCCAACAGTCAGTAAATTAAAGACATATAATTACACACTGGTGGCAGAAAAAATATCCACCGAGTGGTTTCTGAGCAATTTATCTGATAGCCTGGACCTCGTCAGGCTAAACTAACAAAACTCTGCCTCCTGTTCTCTGATTGGTCCATTCAAAAATCTCCAGGAGAAATCGTTGTCTATGGCAGAGATGCCAGACCCTAGTCCAAAGCGAAGTGAAGGACATGGGTCTGGTATCAACCAGGCTAGGTAATTCATCACTTTTATGGTATTTGTTGAGTTTATAGTTGTATGCTTGTCTGTGTTGGTGTACAGCACTTTGGCCAACGGTGTTGTTTTAAAGTGCTTTATAAATAAAGTTGTATTGTATTGTATTATTGTATTGTCTCACATTCAGGAAATCCATTTCATAGTTTGCAGTCAGCTACAATGTGCAGTAGCACTGTGGCTAACAGCTAGCAAACTTTTCATCGTAACATGTCCGCTGTGTGGAAGTGTAAGAAAGTATTTTACACTAAACACCAGCAACAAGACAGCAATGTGCAATGTCTGCAGAGCCATAGCGCCACATTAAACAGCGGTAAAGTTAGTTTTACCGCTTTGTTAGTTAGTTAAGAGACGTGCGTGCACGTCTCAGAGGACCTGTCCTGGAGCAGGAACACTGCATCACTGGCCAAGAAGGCTCACCAGCGTCTCTACTTTCTCCGCAAGCTGAAAAGGGCTGGAGCTTCAACCCCCATCATGTGCACCTTCTACAGAGGTGCCATAGAAAGTGTCCTGACCAGCTGCATCACTGTGTGGTTTGGTGCATGTACTGCATCCTGCCGCAAGAGCCTCCAGCGCATCGTGAGAGCAGCTGAGAAGATCGTCGGCACCTCCTTCCCCTCACTGCAGGACTTACACAGCAACCGCCTCACTCGGAAAGCCCTCTGCATGGCAGGTGATCCCACACACCCACTACACAGCTGCTTCAGACTGCTGCCATCAGGGAGGAGACTGAGGAGTCTCCAGGCTCGAACCAGCAGACTGAGAGACAGCTCTGTTCATCAGGCAGTCAGGATGCTAAACACTCTGCCTGCTCTGCCTCCCCTCCCATTTGAACTGCCTTAACACAAAAAACTTTCTCACACATTATCACTCAACACAAAGATTTTAACACTGGACTCTGTGTCATCAAACGGGTTATTCACTAAACTCTCGGTCATGTGCTCATTCAGTTTGCACTACTTCTCATATTTGCACTAATGTTTGTATTACATTACTGCCTATAGTCATACTACTGTTTACATTCACTGTTTACATTTATTAATACTGTTTACATTTATTACTACTGTTTACATTTATTACTACTGTTTACATTTACACTACTTTTATATCTACACTACTGCTGATACATATACAGTATTCTCTGACTAGCCTTATTTAAGGATGCCCAATGTGCCTTATGTGCCTTACTGCATATGCCACTTTGCCTCTATACCAACATCAACTACCTCATACATATACTGTGTACATTAACTCATATGCTGCTTTGCCACTCTTTGCAAATGTCAATGCTAGAACCTTCAGTTTATTTTATAGATATACTTTTTATACTACTATGCAAAAACTCAGGACAGTATTACACTTTTATTATTTCATTTTATGCTTATGTTCATTAAATGTTTAGTGTTTTAGTGTTGGTGTAAATTTTCATACTTTTATACTACTATGCAAAAACTCAGGACAGTGTTACACTTTTACTATTTTATGCTTATGTTTATTAAATGTTTCAGTGTTTTAGTGTTTAAATGGTTACTGTTGCACCGAGGGACTGAGAGAAACGCAATTTCAATCCTGTGTATGTCCTGTACATATTGCAGTTCTGACAATAAAGTTGACTTTGACTTTGACTGACTTTGACTGACTTTGACTTTTACGTTGGACATTCGAGCTCCAGGACTTCAGCGGTGTGTTATTTTCGTTCAGTCCGGAGAAGGCAGTCTGATTTCAGTCAGCAGCGCTCAGTCTGCCCGTCTCGGAGGAGGGGCAGACTAAGTGAAGCTCAATGAAATCAGACTGCCTTCTCCGGACTGAACAAGAAAAACACATCGCTGAAGTCCTGGAGCTCGATTGTTCACCGAGAAGTTGCTAAACTTCATCGTAATTAATGACCAACAGCTATCAGCTGTAGAAAATGAAGGATATTTCACAGCTTGATACTTGCAGCTAACATATAGTTTACCGTATTCTCCGGCGTATAAGTCGCACCTTTTTGCCTACATTTCTAAGCCCTGCGACTTATAGGCCGGTGCGACTTATACGTCGATTTTTCCAATATTTTGAAGAAGAAGATGAAGACTTCAATGGTTTAGAATAAATAAATAAAAACCATAAAATAAATACAGTATCTGTTTCTGTCATCATTTTAAACTGAGACATGTTTTTTACTGTAATGTCAGCTAATAGGAGGCGGGCTCTGTGTTTACATCAACAACGCATGGTGTCGTGATGCTGCTGTGGTCTACAAACACTGCTCACCTTTTGTGGAGTTCATGACTATTAAATGTAGACCGTTCTTTTTACCGAGGGAGTTTACAGCTGTTCTGATTGTTGCTGTATATATCCCTCCAAGCTCCAACAGCAAAGATAGAGGTGAGGCACTAAATGAACTATATCTGCACATCAGTGAGCAACAAACAGCCCACCCTGATGCTTTTCTCATCACGGCTGGTGATTTCAACCATGCAGATTTAAAGAGTGTATTACCAAAAACATACAGAAACATAAACTTTGCAACAAGAGGAAACCACACCCTGGACCAGGTTTACACCTCCATGAAAAATTCCTACAGAGCCGTCCCCCTCCCCCACATTGGTGCTTCTGACCATATCTGTGTCATGCTAAAGCCAGCATACAGGCCGCTGGTGAAAGTCACAAAACCAGTCCGCAAGCAGATACGAGTGTGGCCAGAGGGGTCTTCAGAGGCACTCCAGGACTGTTTTGACACCACAGATTGGGGTATGTTCAAAGAAGCTGCTACCACAAACAACACCACATGTCTCCAGGAGTACTCAGACACTGTATGTTCATACATCACCAAGTGCATTGATGATGTAACCAACCTTAAAACCATCACTGTTCGGGCTAACCAGAAGCCATGGCTGACAGCTGAGGTTCACAGACTCATGAAAGCCAGGAATGCTGCCTTCAAAGCGGGAGATCAGGTGGGCCTGAGGGCAGCCAGAAACAACCTGGACCGGGGCATCAGAAAGGCAAAGAGGCAGTATTCTGGGAAAATAGCTCACCGTTTCAAGGACAGCAGGGATACACGCAGTCTGTGGCAGGGAATACAGACCATCACAAACTACAAACCACCCCCCCAGACCTGTGACAGCTCAGCCTCTGCGCTGAATGAACTGAATGAGTTCTTTGCTCGGTTCGAGGCAAGTAACAGCACACCAGCACATAAACTCCCCCCCTCTCCTGATGGCCAGGTGCTGACGCTGTCCTCAGACAGCGTAAGGCGATCATTCATCAAGATTAACGCCCGGAAGGCCTCTGGTCCTGACAACATACCTGGTCGTGTGCTGAAGGACTGTGCAGGGGAACTCGCAGCGGTCTTCACGGACATCTTTAACATCTCACTGAGCCAGGCCATCGTCCCCACCTGTTTCAAAGCCACCACCATCATCCCTGTCCCAAAGAAGGCAACGCCCGCATGCCTCAATGACTATCGCCCAGTAGCACTCACCCCCATCCTGATGAAGTGCTTTGAACGGCTAGTCATGAAAAGCATCACATCTGTCCTCCCTGACTCCCTGGATCCCTTCCAATTTGCATACCGACCTAATCGCTCAACCGACGATGCCATCTCCTCTGCCCTTCACACAGCTCTCACACATCTGGACACGAAGGACTCCTATGTTAGAATGTTGTTCATCGACTTCAGCTCGGCATTTAACACCATCATCCCCCAACAGCTCATCCTTAAACTGGACAGTCTGGGGCTGAACACCTCAATGTGTAACTGGCTGCTAGACTTCCTGACCGGGAGACCACAGACAGTACGAGTCGGGAGTAACACATCTAGCACCATCACATTGAACACAGGGGCCCCACAAGGATGTGTGCTGAGCCCCCTTCTATTCACCCTGCTAACACACGACTGCACACCATCATACAGCTCCAACCACTTCATCAAGTTTGCGGACGACACAACAGTGGTGGGTCTCATCAGCAACAACGATGAGACGGACTACAGGAACGAGGTGAGCCGCCTGGCCTTGTGGTGCGGACACAACAATCTCACTCTCAACGTGGAGAAGACAAAGGAGATTGTTGTGGACTTCAGGAAGAGGGATGCCCAGCATGCCCCTCTGACCATCAACAGCACCGCAGTGGAGAGAGTAGACAGCACCAAGTTCCTGGGAGTGCACGTCTCGAAAGGACCTGTCCTGGAGCAGGAACACTGCAGCACTGGCAAAGAAGGCTCACCAGCGTCTCTACTTTCTCCGCAAGCTGAAAAGGGCTGGAGCTTCAACCCCCATCATGAGCACCTTCTACAGAGGTGCCATAGAAAGTGTCCTGACCAGCTGCATCACTGTGTGGTTTGGTGCATGTACTGCATCCTGCCGCAAGAGCCTCCAGCGCATTGTGAGAGCAGCTGAGAAGATCGTGGGCACCTCCTTGCCCTCACTGCAGGACTTACACAGCAAACGCCTCACTCGGAAAGCCCTCTGCATGGCAGGTGATCCCACACACCCACTACACAGCTGCTTCAGACTGCTGCCATCAGGGAGGAGACTGAGGAGTCTCCAGGCTCGAACCAGCAGACTGAGAGACAGCTCTGTTCATCAGGCAGTCAGGATGCTAAACACTCTGCCTGCTCTGCCCCCCCTCCCATTTGAACTGCCTTAACACTAAAACTTTCTCACACATTACCACAAAACACAAAGATTTTAACACTGGACTCTGTGTCATCAAACGGGTTATTCACTAAACTCTCGGTCATGTGCTCATACAGTTTGCACTACTTCTCATACTTGCACTAATGTTTGTATTACATCACTGCCTATAATCATAATACTGTTTACATTCTCTGTTTACATTTATTAATACTGTTTACTTTTTTTACTACTGCTTACATGTAATTACTACTGTTTACATTTACACTACTCTAATATCTACACCACTGCTGATACATATACAGTGTGCTCTGAACGGTCTTACTTAGGGATGCCCAATGTGCCTTACTGCATATGCCACTTTTTGCCTCTATAACAACATCAACTACTACCTCATACATATACTGTGTACATTAACTCATACGCTGCTTTGCCACTTTGCAAATGTCAATGCTAGAAACCTTTAGTTTATTTTAGTTATACTTTTTATACTCTTTTTTTATACTAGTATGCAAAAACTCAGGACAGTACAGTATTATGTTAATGTTTTAGTTTTAGAGTTGGTGTAAATTTTCATACTCTTATACCACTATGCAAAAAACTCAGGACAGTGTTAGTTTTACTATTTTATGCTTATGTCTATTATTATATGTTTCAGTGTTTCAATGTTTAGATGTTTACTGTTGCACCGAGGGACTGAGAGAAACGCAATTTCGGTCCTGTGTATGTCCTGTACAGTACATATTGCAGATCTGACAATAAAGTTGACTTTGACTTTGACTTTGACTAATAAAAATATATTTTTATGTGTTTATCTTTAAAGATAAATGATGAAAGACACAAAATATACAAAAATTATGTTCATTTATTAATGAAAAGTTCAACTAAGACACATCAAACAAAATACTGTAGTTTTTATGTGATAATCTTGTCAAAAGTCCTTCCAAACAATTTGGCAGCCAGTCCAAAATAATGTTCATTTATTAATGAAAAGTTCAACTAAGACACATCAAACAAAATACTGTAGTTTTTATGTGATAATCTTGTCAAAAGTCCTTCCAAACAATTTGGCAGCCAGTCCAAAATAATGTTCATTTATTAATGAAAAGTTCAACTAAGACACATCAAACAAAATACTGTAGTTTTTATGTGATAATCTTGTCAAAAGTCCTTCCAAACAATTTGGCAGCCAGTCCAAAATAATGTTCATTTATTAATGAAAAGTTCAACTAAGACACATCAAACAAAATACTGTAGTTTTTATGTGATAATCTTGTCAAAAGTCCTTCCAAACAATTTGGCAGCCAGTCCAAAATAATGTTAATTTATTAATGAAAAGTTCAACTAAGACACATCAAACAAAATACTGTAGTTTTTATGTGATAATCTTGTCAAAAGTCCTTCCAAACAATTTGGCAGCCAGTCCAAAATAATGTTAATTTATTAATGAAAAGTTCAACTAAGACACATCAAACAAAATACTGTAGTTTTTATGTGATAATCTTGTCAAAAGTCCTTCCAAACAATTTGGCAGCCAGTCCATTTTGGGCAAAACACCAGTTCACGTGAGGTGCGACCTATAGGCCGATGCGACTTATACGTTGATTTTTCCATTTAATTGGGTATAATTAGGTTGGTGCGACTTATACTCCGGTGCGACTTATACGCCGACGAATACGATACCCTCCAGGAGATATTTATCAATAAAACAGTAGACAATCACAAAAAAGCATATTAACTAAAAATGACAAGAAAACTGTATTAAAAAAATACCGAAACATAAACAGCTACATTATAAAGCGATGTAAGTCTGTGTTGGTTTATGCCATGACCTTAGCAGATGTAAAACTATTTAATATTTTATTTAATTCATTCATTCATTCATTCATTTAAAAGAGACAAAATAAAACAAATTCATCAAAAAGAAAACATTTAATGAAAAGAGTGCAGAAAGAAGAAAAAAATCATATCACCCCCTTATTTAAAAGAATATATAAAATAACTTAAAAAAAACAACAACAACTTAAATGAATCCCTTAAATATCCACTTTAAAGCTAGGAATAAAACAAAACTAGTTTTGTGTTAGCAGAATTTAATCATAACTTTGAAACTTATCCAACATTAATAAAACTTGCCTTTTTGGACATTCATGCATATGTGTACACATTGTACTTGAGAGGAGATTATTACAGCCTCATATAAAATCAATCATGATGATGATATCGGAACTGGATCGGTATCAGCTGATATCCAGATTTAAGTATCGGGATCGGATCGGAAGTAAAAAAAATGTGGATCGGTGCATCCCTAGTTACAACACTGGGACACTGAAGTAAACCGAGTCAGAGGACTTTATTTAGGGAGGAGTAAATGGCATGCCAATCTAACAGCTGCTCAGAAAAGACTAACATCAATCCCCCAAACTGGACCAAATTGTAAAAAAGGGGTGTATTGTGCTCCTGGGTGAGCATTTGAAGAAGAACCCTGTCTCATGGATCTTAAATGGACTGTACTTATACAGCACCTTTCTATCTGATCTGGATACTCAAAGCTCTTTACACTACAATCTGTGTCCTCATTTACCCATTCATACAGCACTCTACTAGATCTCTACAAAGCTCATTGAATAAATCATTCTATAGAGACTAATGAGTGCTTTAGATCACATTCATACACTGATGGGAAACACATCAGAGGCAATGAGGGGTTCAGTATCTTGCCCAGGGACACTTTGGCATGTGACTGCTGGTGGATTTGAACCCCCTTCTCTCGCGTTGGAGGACGACTGCTCTCACCACTCAGCCACAGCTGCCCCCTAGTACTGTATGTGCCGCCTCCGAGTGAACTCCTCCTGATCAGCCTCCTGTTCAAACATGCTCTTGGAGCAGACACATTTTAGTTTTTGTCCTAACCTACGGTTTTTAGAAAAGCACGGCTACCGAAATGCTTTCACTCTATTTATAAATAGAGTCTCAGTTTTAAAGTTAAAACAATTCGTCGTAAGTTAAGACTCCTCAGCTTGTCTCACTGGAACTATCTTGGCTATTACTGTAGCTGGTGAATGATGTTTATAAGGAAGTTTCCAGAATGTCTAATATTTCCTGATGCATGCTCAATAATCCAGGTAGAAAAATCTCAAAAAGTGAAGTCTGGTCGTCTGGCCATTCAAAAAACTAAACTAAACAAAAAAAATGTAGAAATGTTTTGTCTTTCATCCGAAATGTCTAATATTCAACATGTATCCTTGTCCCCCATCATGGATCAGAGGGGAATGGGAAATTTCATCGATCCATCTGCCCGTGCATGTTGTGAGCGTGATAACTGTACAAATAAGTGAGGTACCGACTTCCATTTTGGTGCGTGGCTACAGGTGTAAGTAAGAAAGGTTCATTTAAAAAATAGGGTTACCACATTACCACTGCAGGACCACCTACATCAACACTCCCTGTATGAGAAGTTCCAGTCTGGATTCAGGGCAGCTCAAAGTACTGAGACTGCATTGCTGAGAGTTACCAATGATGTTCTCATGGCTGCTGATACTGGTTCTCCCTCCATCCTTGTCCTCCTTGACCTCACTGCAGCCTTCGACACTGTGGACCATAGTATCCTCCTCCACCGTCTTCATGTGGAGGTCGGTCTCTGTGACACTGTCCTGGACTGGTTCAAATCTTTCCTCTCCAATAGGCTGGAATGTGTTAGTCTTGGCAATGCCACTTCCCAGACAGTCTGTGTCTCCTGTGGTGTCCCTCAGGGGTCAGTTCTGGGGCCCCTGCTGTTTTCCCTTTACATGTTGCCTTTAGGTTAAATTATAAATCAGTACATTTCTTTTCACTGTTATGCCGACGATACACAGCTTTACATCAGGACTGGACATCATCATCATCATCATCATCATCACCATTGTCATCTCCATCTTCACTCACTGCCCTCTCTACCTGCCTGGAGGAAATAAGGGCATGGATGAATCAGAACTTTCTTCAATTAAACTGCTCCAAGACTGAGGCCATACTGATTGGCACCCCTCACCAGGTACAAACATCAACTATAACAACAATTTCCTTTTCTGGACAAGACATCCCCCTCTCCACCTCTGTTACAAATCTTGGAATAAAAATGGACTCTCATCTTACATTTGAAAATCACATTAAGCATCTGTTTAAAACCTGCTTCTTCCATCTTCGAAACATCTCCAGACTTCGCCCATCTCTAACTTTTTCTGATGCTGAGAAGCTCGTCCATGCTTTTGTCTCCTCCAGGCTCGACTACTGCAACTCCCTGTTTATTGGAATCCCTGGCAAAAACCTTCAGAAGCTTCAATATATTCAAAACAGTGCAGCAAGGATTTTGTTGAGAGTTCGTAAATTTGAACATATTACGCCCATTCTCCATAACCTTCATTGGCTTCCTGTCGCCTACAGAATTCAGTACAAAACTGCTCTCATTACACATCAATGCTTACACGGAACTTCACCTGATTATCTAAAGGACATTCTTGCACCATATTCATCCACCCGGTCTCTGCGGTCACAGAACAGTAATCTCCTTCACATTCCGCGAACCAAATTAAGGACCATGGGAGACCGGGCATTCAGTGTGGCTGCCCCCCGCCTATGAAACTCTCTTCCTGACTACCTGAGAGCTCCACAGTCACTGGTTGACTTTAAAAACGACTTGAAGACCTTTCTTTTTAAACGAGCCTACTCTGCCTCCTCATGATTTTATTTTTGATCTTAGTTGATATTGTTATTGATTTTACTTGTTTTATCACTTGTTTTATTTGACCTTTAATTTTGTTGCACTTTGCAGCACTTTGAGATTTTCATTAATGAAAAGTGCGTTATAAATAAAATTCATTATTATTATTATTATTAAAATCAAAGATGGCCATCACCATCTAAACCAGCCACTCATTTGAGAAAACTATGCTTTCTACTTTTTAAGTTTCTTAAAATGACAGTTTATTGAAATAAGTGGTGGGACAAAAGATTAATCTATGGTGGTCAGGGCCACCATTGGCCACCCCCTGGCTCCTCCACTGTCTTGGTGGTGGATAAAATACTCCCTCCACTCTCCAAGATACGTCACGCTGCGCTGCCTCAGAGAAGAAGACTAAAACACGCTCTCTCTGTTCTTCTACAGTGTAACTGCTCCCCACTTGAACATGTCACACCAAAAACATTTAGGTTTACTTACATTCCTGTTCAAATCCATTCCAGAAAAACACTCATCTTCAGAACCACAAACATTCAGTATCCAAATCCCTCAGCGATGGAAGACATTGGCGTACTGCTTACAGAATATAATAATAATTGCTTTAATTACTGAGCATACGTTTTACAAGCCTTTGAAGAACTTGTACACTCATGAATAACACATAAAATTTAATTATTTGAAAAACAATCCAAGCTAACTGGGCTGCAGGAAGCTGGTTCTATTTAATCCCTTCTGACCGCCAGAGGGCGGCGCTGAAAGCACTGAATATTCCCTTTGTGCATGCGCTGTTCGAGTAATAATACCCAAAAAGTCACAGGTGTGACATGTTGATCAATCAG
The DNA here is from genome assembly GCA_038048925.1 of Garcialebias charrua. Taxonomy (NCBI): domain Eukaryota; kingdom Metazoa; phylum Chordata; class Actinopteri; order Cyprinodontiformes; family Rivulidae; genus Garcialebias; species Garcialebias charrua. The sequence continues at coordinate 2,951 of JBBPBX010019819.1, read as the reverse complement.
AGGCTATTCAGCCTGGCGCCATCGGCGGCTCTGCTCCTACAGAAGCTTCTCGCAGACTGCAAGGATTGTGAGGGACAGAGAAGCTCTGGCGGTCATCTGGGATTCATAGAACTGTTTACATACGTAACTTTTGTTCTGTCAGATGCTGTAGCTTCATTTGTCTCCTTGGAAATTTGATTTGTGAGGAGTATTGATCTGAAGTATGTGTAATGCAGATCAGCTGGTGTTGAAAGTAACAGAATACTGTAATGGGTCTTTAAACTGGAATACTGTATATAATATATATACAGTGTTTCCCCTAGTTAACTTGCCATGGCGGGGTGCTCATCTCATCCATAATTTTTGTTGATGGGGAGGGACGGAGACATGTCTGAGCAAAGCTTGAACCAACAGTTTTTGGGCAGGGGTGGGGGGCGTTCAGCATGATGGAAGAGGCAACTTTAGCTTTTTAGCTAAAGATCCTGTATTTCGTGCTGCTAGCTTAGTGAAGTATATATATATATATACACAATATATATATATATATATATATATGTATATATGTATATATATATTTATAAGTATATATATATATTATATATATACAGGTAGTCCCCGACTTACGAGCGAGTTCCGTTACAACGAGGCGCTCGTAACATGGAAATCTCGTAATTTGGAACGGCCGCCACGTGTCTCGTAAGTCCGGAATTTCGCTCGTAAGTTGGAACGGTTTTGCTAGCGCGACTACAAACACTCGTTTTTCATCGAAAAACTGCTTATGAGTGCATAAAAATGATCGGAAACGTGTGTCCACATGTTTAGCTAACGAACTGTGGTGAAAAAACACAGAAAAACTCAGTATTTTTTGCGTTTTTTCCAAAAATTTGCCAGCTCGTAAGTCCGGATGCTTGTAGGTCAGAGCGCTCGTAAGTCGGGGACTACCTGTATATATATATACATATACATAATAATAATAATAATAATAATAATAATAATAACTTTTATTTATAACGCACTTTACATCAAACAGATCTCAAAGTGCTACAATGAAAAATAAAATCAAGATAAAAATCAACCATAAATGCAACAAAGAAGAGGAACAACCAAGAGGATGGAGCCTCACAGATGATTGCATCAAAAATTTAAAATTCACAAAATGCAGATAAAATACTCAAAAAACTGGGTGCAATAAAAAACAAAAGCACAATTAATTATTTAAAAAACTGGATAAAAAGAAAGGTTTTAAGACTTTTTTTAAAACATGTCACGGTCTGTGGGGCCCTCAGATATGAGGGCAGGGCGTTCCACAGCCGAGGGGCAGCGCAGGAGAAAGCCCGGTCTCCCATTGTGCGAGACCGAGACCTGGGAGTGAGAAGAAGATGGGTGTTGGAAGAGCGGAGAGTGCGGGAAGGACAGTGAGGGGTGAGAAGTTCTTTTAAATAGGATGGTGCATTACCGTACAGGCACTGGAAGGTGAGCAGATAAATTTTGTACGTGATCCGGGCAGAAACAGGAAGCCAGTGTAGTGAACGCAGTACAGGAGTGATGTGTTCATACTTACGCACTCTCATCAGGACCCTGGCAGCGCTGTTTTGGACATACTGTAGTTTTTGTATGTTCTTGCCAGGAATCCCGAAGAGAAGTGCATTGCAGTAATCCAGTCTGGAGGAGACAAAGGCATGGACGAGCTTTTCTGCATCAGTGAGGGACAGTGTAGACCGAAGCTTTGCAATATTTCGAAGATGAAAAAAAGAAGTTTTACAGATATGCTTTATATGGCTTTCAAAGGTGAGTTGTGGATCAAAAATAACACCAAGATTGGTGACTGTATTGGAAAGAGAGATGTTCTGGCCAGAAAAAGTGATACTGAGGATTTTTTGTTGTTGAATTTGATGTGATGTACCAATTTGAATTGCTTCTGTTTTTGAACTGTTAAGGTGAAGGAAATTTTGCCGCATCCATGCCTTTATCTCCTCCAGACACGCTGTGAGTGTGGAAAGAGAAGAAAGTGGAGAAAATGGAGAAGCTGAAGAAGATGATGTAGATGGGGTCTCAGACACATTGCTACCCAGTTTAAGATACAGCTGAGTATCATCAGCATAGCAATGGAATGAGACCCCATAGCTGCTGATAATACACCCAAGTGGTACCATGTATAGGTTGAAAAGGAGGGGTCCCAGAATTGATCCCTGGGGCACACCACAAGAAACAGGATGGCTCAATGACTTGGCACGCCCGATGGAGACAGACTCTGTTCTGTCTGTCAGGTATGATCGGAACCACTCCAGGGCAGTGCCAGTAAGTCCTGCAAACTGCTGTAAGCGTTGGAGCAGAATGTAATGATCAACCGTATCAAAGGCTGCCGAAAGATCAAGGAGAATAAGGAGAGAGGAGGAACCACGGTCTGCAGTGACCAACAGGTCATTTGTGACCCGGACAAGAGCTGTTTCAGTGCTATGTGCTGTTCGAAAACCTGATTGAAATTTATCCAGTATATTATTGTCATGTAGATGTTCTTGTAGATAAACCGAGACTAATTTCTCCAAAACTTTAGCGAGGAAGGGAAGGTTGGAAATGGGTCTGTAATTTGCCAGGTCATGGGGATCGAGGGTAGGTTTTTTAAGAAGAGGTTTAATTATAGAGGACTTCAAGACAGGGGAAATATGACCAGATTGGAGAGACTGATTAACTATAGTGGTGATAAGTGAACTGAGAGAGGCAATGTTAGCCTTGACCAGGACTGTTGGGAAGGGGTCAAGAGCACATGTGCAGGGTTTCATTGCCCTGACAGTGGCTTCAACTTCCTTCACACAGACCTCTGGGAAAAAGCTGAGGGGAGGAGGGTTCTCAAGCTGTACATTTGCAGCCGGAGAAAGGGCAGGGGGTGAAGAGGTGATGGCTGATCTGATTTTTTGGATCTTGTTTTGGAAAAAGGAGATAAATTTATTACAAAGATCATTAGTGGAGTCAGT
>JBBPBX010019818.1:23284-44060 GCA_038048925.1 Garcialebias charrua | reverse complement strand
GTATGTATGTATGTATGTATGTAGTATGTATACAGAGTGATCATATCAACAAACCTCATTGTCAGCAAAGGGTTTAGGCTTCGGAGCGGGCACATGAACCTCTTCGTAACCTTTGCGCTGCTTACGAAAAGAGCCATCTGGGAGCTGGCAACGTTTGTTGGCCATGAAATGGCTACCCTGAGTGAAGGTCAAGTCTTCAAGGTCCAGAAGCTGTCGAGGCACCACTGACTGTAGGAGAACACGACAGCTTTAACAGTCTGGCACATTTCCATAAAGTGTATGGCTCAATAGAAAATGTGACAGTATTTACCTCTCCATGGCCAACGTCCATTGCTTCCAAGTCATCAACGCAAGACTTCCTCACCCTCTCCCTGCGAGATCCCTCTTCCAAGAAAACAAAACCGAGCTGTGATGGTCCACACAGACAAATGGTTTTATGGCATAACTTCACAAACAGGAAGTCTTACCGGAATGATGTCCTCCTTCTCTGTCTCCTGAAGCTGGTGGAGGACTGGTCTGACTCCATTTCCCCTATGATATGTTCCTTTTCTGCTTCACTCTTCACTCACTCATTCACTCAGTCACACCCTCACTCACTCATTCACTCAGTCACACCCTCACTCACTCAGTCACACCCTTACTCACTCAGTCACACCCTTACTCACTCACTCAGTCACACCCTTACTCACTCCCTTACTCACTCAGTCACACCCTTACTCACTCACTCAGTCACAGTTACTCACTCACTCATTCAATCAATCAATCAATCAATCACACAGTTACTCACTCACTCACACCACTCACTCACACACACTTACACCATCACTTACACCATCACTCACTCACTCACTCTCACACACTCTACTGTAATTATAACCACAGGTAGATTTGATAATTAGTAGTCACACACAAAGCAAGTTGGGCTGCACAATGGATACGGTATACCAATTTTCTACTGAAGAAATGCAAAGCATATGTACTTTATGGGATAGGAAAAGTTGAACGTTCTTACCGTCATCATAGCAGCTATGTTTTTAGCCCACCTCGCCCGATCGCTTTGCTCTCAGCAGACTTTCAGAAAGACGGTCAAGCTGCGACAGAAACCTTGACTGCAGACGTGATGCGCTTGAATTCTGCATTTACCTGAAACATGAAATTATTGTTACATAATGACAGAGCTAAAAGATTTCAAAAAACAAGTCAACATTTAAAAACAATTCCTGGCAAATCATGCCAGACACTGAATGGTTTGTCATCTGGCCTGGTCAAAGGCCTTTTCTTCATCTGAAACCTGTGATGATGATGATGGCAGCAACCTTCATCATCATCAAACTGCAACAACGTGACCTGCAACAACGACCTGCAGCTACATTGTAGAACAAACACTCATGGACTTACAGTACTTTTACCATTCATCTTTTTTTATTATTAGTATTTGCATTCAATAACCTGTTCAGACTTTTTCAGTGATTTTGAAATCATTTGTTTGCATTAATTTAATATAAAAATTCATTCTTGTATTTGCATTCTTTTAAAGGTGGTGGAGAAAATGTTCTATGTTGAGAATCGTGTTAGAGAATGAAATAAGTCAGTTAATCTCTCCCCCCACACATACACACAGCCTCTACTTTTTTTGGGGGGGTGGGGGTAGACTGACTGTGCTTGCACCCTCTCCAAAAATCCTACCTAAATGCAATGCACTGTATTGTTTTTTATTTTTTATTTAATACTGTGAAATGTTACTTGGGGAAAAATATCAGAAACTAGACAAAAGACAGAATACACCACCCCAGATCAACTAGTTGGTCATCTTTCTGACAATAAAAAAATAAAATAAAAAACATGGAAGATTTTTTTTCTTTATTTCACAGATAGACTTTTTTAGGTAGTGTAAGTACTGTTCTTACCACAAAAACTTGAGCAAACGATCCGTTGGCTGTTGCATCTCAATCTGCAGCAAAATAGAAAGAAAAATGTGGTTGTAGCATGCTAATTTAATGCTAGCTTGAGGCTGCAGATATCTTTAGCCGAAGCTGAAGCTCTTCGATGGCAAAACTCCACTAACACCATGCAGTTAACACACAACTGAACAGTCAGTTGGCACACCAAGTATTATGTAAAATAACTATAACCACAGAGTTAAGTTGTGTGTCATGCTAGCTCGCGCTCAAATTTTTTTTTTTCAAAAGAAGCAGCGCAAATATATGTTTATGTTTATGTTTATGTTTATTAAATTTGTTCATTTTTTTTACAAAAGAAACAATACAAGGCAATCTCATAATGATAGTGTACAAAATGTAAAAAAATGAAAGGTGGCAGAAAGAAGAATAAATCTTATTATATCTGCCCCTTATCTCCAACAATCAGATTAAACAACAGTAGTCAAACCATGTAAACAATAATAATCTTCAACCAACTTTTTCCAACAATCAGGTTAAACAATAATATTCTTCAACCAACAGTACAAAATGACTAACTCTTTCTAATTTTCTAACTAATACTAATACAGTACAAAATGACTAACTCTTTCTAGTTTTCTAACTAATACTAATACAGTACAAAATGACTAACACTTTCTAATTTTCTAACTAATGCAATACACATTACGTTATTTCACATATATTTTTTTAACATATTTGTTTTGATCATTTTTTTAAATGTAAACATTGACTTGGCATTTTTAACTACATTCTCCAAGCCATTCCATAATCTAATTCCCTGGATTGAGGTAGAACGTCCCTTCAAACTGGTTCTGAATTGTGGTTTTACAAACAACTCTGTTCCCTTAAGATTATAACAACTTTGTCTTTTAACAAAGTGCATTTGGATATTTAAAGGTAATGCATTATTTTGAGCTCTATACATAACTGATAAGATATTATAGTCTACCAAATCATGGAACTTCAGTAATTTTAGTTGATAAAATAATGTACTTGATGGATGACGGTAATGCTTTCTAGTGATAATTCTTACAGCTCTTTTCTGTAATACAAAAATAGGCTTTGTGATTGTTTTACACGCATTCCCCCAAACATCAATACAATAGATTAAGTGTGGAACAATGATTGTTTTATACAACAAATACAGAGCCTTATCATTCAATAGGTGAAACAATATGAAACCGATAAAAAAAACAGCACTGGCAAACAACCTGACAACTATTAAACGTTACATAGAAATTCTCAAAGCAGTTAACGACATTTGACCGTGATTTATATAATATTTATCCAGAAAATTAAGACTTACCGAGTGATTTTAGTAACAACTCAGACTCTTCGACCACCTTCTGTTGCGTTCTTGACTGAGCTGCGCATGCGCGCAAGTACAGCGCGCGAGAGGAAATCCCGTTCGGTATCGCGCGAGAGTCAAAATCCTGTGTCATATCGCGAGATTTACCTTTGACACGGTTAATGAATCATTTTAGACAAACGTGATTCGAACAAGGAGTGTACTGTCTCTGCCTAGCGCGTAGGATTTACACTATATAATACTGTTTCAGCTTAAAACATGTGGTAGTTAAGTTTAATACACTCAAAATGATTACTTTAATCCAATAGAGGCCTATTCTCTTTTTTTCAGTGTGTTGGGGGAGGAATCAGTTTTGTGTTGTGTGTTTCCTTGACTGATGAAGTCTTCTGGATGGAAGGTGAAACGTTTCAGCACAAAAAAAGAAACCGTCCAGATGACGTGACTGAAAATTGTTGGATTGTATACCTGGATTATTGAGCATGGACTTTGTTGATTCATCATTATCGTAGTTTGTGTCTAAAAGGGGATCAGTCTACATGGTTGTTATGAATCCATCTGCAAACATGTTAGAATGTGATGTGTCATGTGGCACTCAGTGGATCTGACGTCGCTGTGGGGCTGCATCAGTCGTTTATGGAGGAAAAACTCTGGGAAGATTTTTGTTGGATTGTTGTGTTTTGCCGCATATTGTTAAATTTGCTTGGTTTGTACTGATGTGCGCTCATGTTTGAACAGTAAATATACTGTAACAATATATTGCTTGGGTGGGTTTTTGTGTGATGTGACAGTTTTTAACAGATTTGTGGACTGGAAAACCTCAACTATCTGGCAACACTTGCTGCAGTATATGTCTCAATTCATACCCCTTCAAATTAAAGGCATCTCATTGGGCTGCAGCTGTTAAAGACTAGTTGGCCAGACAAAATTGAGAAATACAGGGACATCTTTTGTTGCAGTTTCACTCAATTCTGAGTGCAACCCAGTTTTGTGTTTGAACAAGTGTCCGTATATCTGTCTTTCTGCAGGCTCTGGTCCAAGTTCTTGTTTCTGATCATTTCCAGGCTAAACATGTTCTGTTCCCCATGGCCTCTAGTGTGTAATTTGAAAATGCAAAGAAGTTGACAAGTGGAGGACAAATTAAATAAGAGTCAGACCTAGTCAGACCTTAGCTTTTTTAGAATTTTCTACCTGGATTATTGAGCATGCATCAGGGTAGTCAGACCTAAACTCTGTCAGATCTAAAACGTGTGCGTACAGAAAACAGGAAACATTTCAAACAAAGACTTAAACAGGGCCAAAGAGATGCCTCATCCTTCAGTTATTCATATTCACTGCACAATGAGGTTTAGCTTATAGCTGTAGGAATCACTCAGTTAGTGCTACAATACTATTTTATGGGTCTCAAACAGTTATCTTTAGTATTTTAAAGGCTGTGGACAACGGCGGACATTTAGCATTTGCAACATGTATTTTTATATGCAAAGGTGGGCAAATGACCGCTAGGTAGCGCTAATGCGCTAATCTGCTTACAGCAGACCTAACGTTTTTGTCAATGTAACAGCGGTTTGACTAACTTTTATAATTCATAAGCGGATTTGCGCTATTTTTATTTAAAATGCAGTACCGTTAATAACTAATTATCTATCAGTAAAAACTAAAAAACGTATTTACGGGCCCGGACGACTGCTAACAGACCATATCCTGTCAGCGCCGGATGTGGTCCGTGACAAAAAAGCGTCCCCTCAGTCTCTTTGCTAGAGCGAGCGCTCTCAGTTAGCAGCCAGTGTGTTACTCTGCAGCCTTATTGCTTGTTTTCGAAGAGTCAGACGAAGAGTTTTTAACATGGAGGGTGAACTTATGGATGTTTCTCAGCGGCCTACGCGACGCGTCTGGATTTTAAAAAGTATTTCGCCATTTGCCCTCTTCAAAATGGCGGCCGCGACGGCCACAGAAGATAAGGACTTTCCATGAAAACACGGTAAAAACAATTATTTCTTTGCTGAGAAAAAATATATTTCTTAGCTGACTTTATAGCACAAGGTTTTTCTGAGCTTAACCGGTTCAAATGGTCAAATCTGCTGGATTAAAAAAAGTATTTCGCCATTTGCGGCCGCCATTTTGAAGAGGGCAAATGCGAAATACTTTTTTTAATCCAGCAGATTTGACCATTTGGACCGGTTAAGCTCAGAAAAACCTTGTGCTATAAAGTCAGTGACTTTATAGCACAAGGTTTTTCTGAGCTTAACAGTCAGTGACTTTATAGCACAAGGTTTTTCTGAGCTTAACCGGTTCAAATGGTCATATCTGCTGGATTAAAAAAAGTATTTCGCATTTGCCCTCTTCAAAATGGCGGTCAGCGTGTTAGCATTAGCGTCCGCTAGCATTGCTAATACATAAGTGCTTTTGAAATTGCGGACCTAAATAAATCAATAAGTGCTTTAGAAATAGCGGAACTAATTTTTGGATTAGCGCTGCCCAGCACTGTTTATATGAGACCACCTGAGCAGTCAGACAGTGCAGGAAGGCCAAGTGCAAATGGAAAAAGGACAAACTACAGGTTTATTTTATTTATTTTGAAAGCGTGTTGGAAATACTATCAGACCACTGTTAATTCAGATTTTTTTCCTCCAAATTATTGCCTCAAATTGTCAAAGTCCCTGTGTTCTTTTTAACACCATTAACCCCATTTTAAGTATGCCTCGGGCCTCTGTAGACACTTGTAGTGATTTTATCAACTATTTTGTTAAGAAGGTTGTTGATCAGGTCATCGATTCCTCACTTCACAGCTGACTCCTCTGTCTTTGTCCCTTGCTCAGCTGTCTTCTATCGGTTTGAGCCCATTTCTCTCACATTTTTAAAGGATGTTGTTAGTCATATGAAACCCTCAGGTTCCCCTGCTGATCTCATCCCTGCATCATTTAAAAAAAATGTTTTACCCTTGATTGGACCCTCTGTTCTTGTTATTAAAAATAGTATTGCCACAAGTGTAGTCCCTGATGTTTTTAAATATACAGTGGTAAATTCATTAATGAAAAAAAACAAAAACAAAACATAGACTTGACCCTTCAGCTTGTTCAAATTTTAGCCCAATCTCAAAACTTCCCTTTCTTTCTAAAATCTTGGAGAAAATGTTTTTTATTCAATTAAATGCATTTGTGAATGAGAATTGAATTTTTGAGATTTTTTCAGTCTGGTTTTAAACAATTCCACTGCACCGACACAGCTTTCTTTAGGGTTTATAACAATATTCTTTTAGCAAATGATTCTGGTCAGCTTGTGATCCTTGTACCCCTGGACCTTACAACTGATTTTGAAACCGATGACCACAGTAAGCTTATATCACAGTTAGTACACTGGGTTGGAATTACAGTTGCAGCATTAGAATGGTTCCGTTCTTACCTGATGATAGGAGACTTTGTTTTAATGTTGGTAATGTATTATCTGCTTCAGTGCCTTTTTCCGTAGGGTTCTGCAGAGCTCAACTCTTGGACCCCTTCTGGTTTTACTGTATCTGCTCGGTTTGGGATATATCCTGAGGAAATGTTGTCTTTTGTTTCATTGTTATGTTGATGATTGTTAGATTCATCTGCCCTTAAAACCCAATACTTAAGATAATATAAAATATAACTTTATTGATCCCGCAGGAAATTGTTGTGCCAGAGTTTCAGTACAAAGGAGCATACACAAGGAATCACAAAAGATATGAAAAAATAACAGAGAATATAAAAGTTCATACACAATTCACCATCTGTTATGTCTTCATGACATCAAGGCATGGATGGCTTCAATTTTTTTAAATTGTAATTCAATTCGATTCAATTCAAAAATACTTTAATAATCCCAAAGGGGAAATTAAATGTTGCTGTAACTCTTTATCCTGGTTTCATTGAGCAATGTTATAGATACTGATGGCTGTAGACATGCAGGAAGGATCTCTTGTAGAGGTCTGTCTCACAACGGATCTGAAGAAAATGGCCGCAGATCCCGTCTGATCCATCCACCCAGACTCGGCTGATCTCTGGTTCCCCGGGCTGTAGGACCACCCGAATGCTGGGCAGAGCTCCTCCCAGAGCGATGGCCACTCCTCCCAGCAGTCTGCCAAGCTCCTTGTCTCTGTGGACAGCCAGCTGCAGGTGCTGAGGGACGATCTTCTGTTGTCACGAGCCACGTTTCCTGCCAGTTCCAGGATCTCAGTGGTCAGGTACTTGAGCAGAGCCTGCAGGGAGACGGGAAGGCATCTACGGAGCCTCTTTTTCAACTCATTTGAGATTTGGGGCTGTAGTAGAGATATTATTTTGAGTTTTTGAGATGTTAATCAGCAGTTCCCACCCATCATAACAAATGTACAAAAGTAAAAAAAAGTTTCAGTAAAATTTCTTCCAGCTGCACAGCATCTGATATCAGAGGCAGTAATCATTCATTCATTCATTCAACCTTTATTTAGTCAGGTAAATCTTTTGAACCTCATGGGCTCATTTACGAAAGCGACCTGCTAAAACTAAAGAACAATGAACAGCAGTGATAGAATTTCATTAAACAATAAACAAACAAACAATAAACAATAGAAAACAAAAAGAGAGAAAAAAACAAAAGATTTTTTTTTTTTTTTTTTAACAAAGTATCAAAAAACTAGCAAAACATTATAAGGTAGACGTATAAAATCAAAGACAGGAACAAATCTGCATTGGTTTTTGCCAGGATTCCAACAGATTCTGAAAACCATTTAGAGAAGTCAAGGTCGAGAGCTTCAGATCTTTTTGTAAGATATTCCATGAAGCAGGAGCAGAGTAGGAGAAGGCCCTTTTTCCAAGTTCAGTCCTCACTGACGGAACACTGCAGGTAATCATGTCCTGAGAGCGCACACTGTAGCTGCACTCACGCAAAGACATGTAGGAGGAGATGTATGAGGGCAGCAGACCAAGAAGTGATTTAAAGATGAAAATGTACCAGTGGAAGAGTCTGCGTGAGGTTAATGATGTCCAGTTAACCAGTGAATACAGGGTGCAGTGGTGGGTACGATAATCACAGCCAGTTATGAATCTTAGTGCACCATGATAGACAACATCCAACATCTGCAGGGTGCTTGTAGGAGCATTCATGTAGAGAATGTCACCGTAATCAATGGAGGGAAGGAAAGTCACAGATACAAGGCGTTTCCTAACATTCAGTGTTAGACATGATTTATTTCTGAAAAAGAAACCCAGTTTAACTTTCAGTTTCTTCACTAGGTTTTCCACGTGGAGTTTAAAAGAGAGATATGAATCGACCAGGATACACAAATATTTATAGGAATCAACAAACTCAATAGGGACACCGTTTGAGGATAAAATCAGAGGAAGAACTGCTGGGACCGACTTCCTATTTGAAAAAAGCATTCCTTTTGTTTTATCAGCATTTAGGACAAGTTTGAGACGGAACAAATCTGACTGGATGATGTCAAAAGCAGATTGCAGTAACTGGAAAGCCTTAGCAACTGTTTTAGCTCGACAGTAAACAACTGTGTCATCAGCATAGAAATGTAAGGATGCATCAGGGATGCAGTGACCTACATTACCTATGTAGATTGTAAAGAGGGTTGGTCCTAAGACTGAGCCTTGTGGTACACCTTTTTAACTGTTAAATAACTGGAAGAAGTTGAACACATTGCCTCCAATGGGAAAGATATTTAGAGAACCAACCAATGGTGTGATCTGAGAAACCGATTTCTGAGAGCTTATGACAAGATGTTATGATCCACAGTGTCAAAAGCTTTAGACAGGTCTAAGAAAAGTGCAGCACAATAATCCTTAGCATCCAATGCTTCAACAACGTCATTAAGAACCTTCAGTGAAGCAGTTGTTGTGCTGTGTTTTTTCCTGAAACCAGATTGATGGAGAGGTAAGATGTTAAATGAGTCCAGGTAATTTTTGATTTTTGAAAGTGCACGACCTCATGAACTGACCGTTTTTAGAAAATTGTCAATCTGACTAAGTTTTAGCAACTTTACTGCTGGCTAACGGGCAATACTGTAGTTCCATCTTTAACGAGACTGATCCACAGGAAATCAGTGCAAAATGTACGTCCAATGATTTATTTCTAAAAGTTCAAATACAAAGTACAATCATGAGCATTGGGGAACACTCAGGGCCTTCTACTCCATCCGAGAAGGCCTAAGAATTCATCACTTATTAAATGTAATGTTTAAATGCTTATTTTATTAAAAATTAGTTTATGTCTTCTTTTTCTTCTTTCAGCTGCTCCCTTCTTCGGGGGTTGTCACCGTGAACTAACTCACACAAAGACTTGGCAATTGTTTTTACATTGGATGTCCTTCCTGACACAACCACAGGCCACAGAGCTACCACAGCCCTCTGTGTGGAGCAGAGAGCTGTTGTCTAGGGTGCCTGGGGGAGCAGATGGGGGAAGTTAAGAGCCTTGCTCAAGGGCCCAGAGTAGGGTGAATGAGGGTGGAGACAGATGTGGGTGTTTCACCTTTCCCACCCACATTTTGATGTTGTCTGTCTGGGGAATTGACCCGACGACCTTCCGATCACAGGCCCACCTTCTCTAGCCTCAGCACTACCACTCTCCCATATATTTTGTTATTTTTTGTTTTGTTTTATTGCTATTGTTTTCTTATTTTTTGTGAACTGATTTGCAATTGACCAAGAAACCTTTGTATATCATTAAAGTTCATTTATCCAATCAGATTCTTTTACATTTGTGTCTCCAGGCAGAAAGGTGTTTGCAGGCTTTTTCTCATTGGTTAGGACTTCACTGTCAGGAGAGAAGGCTGAGCTCTGTCAGAGTCTCTGCAGGATGAGTTAGTTTAAAGGGCGAGGCAAAGCTCCGCGTTTTGACGAGCGCCGCGCCACGCCGTGTGAGCGCCGCGGCACAAGCCTTTGAACGCGGGCGTGAACGCGCCAAGCTCAAATTTTACGACCGCTCACGCGCGCGCGTTGTCTCACAATAAACTGCCCGGTGGCGGACTGTTTTGTATGAGACACAAATGTATTAAATATCCCTTCTTCATCGCTGAACTTGGCTTTTCTTGTTTTTTTGCCAAAAGTCAAGTGATCGCTTGAAGCGGTCACCATTCACTTCCTCCTCCGATGAGGAGGAATGAATGAACTTGTCACGAGTGAACTAAACTCATGTCCTACGTGGATGCGCAGGTTCTAAACATTTCCTGTTGTGCTGGTCTGCTGTGTGGGCTGAAGGACCAGCGCTCCCTGTTTTAATTCTAATTTTTAGGACTTTTTATTAACATATAAACACAGAACAAAGCTGCGCAGCCCTCTGCCTTTCCCGACCTGTCAATCAAATCAGTAGGCGTGTCAGCAAATGACCAATCAGCGACCTCAATTTGTCCCGTAGCTAAACGCTCCGCCCTGCTTCTGCTCAAATGACATCAAGTATTTGGAGCGAAAACGTTGCTGCTTCACGCTGAGCTCTGCTGTGAACTGCACACGCGCGTGGCGCGGCGCTCGTACAGACGCACAGCTCTGCTTTGCCCTTAAGAACTGACAGGAAAACTAACCAATCAAAATCCTGATGTAGAGTGGGTGGCACCAAAACATGGAGCCCTGAGCCTTCAGGAAGGCCCTACAAGCAGTTTTTTTTATCACGTAGATTTGAGATGAATTCAATTGCAACCTGTAGAAAAGAAGAAAAAAAAACACTGAAAGAAACTAAAGTTGATTCTAAAAAAAAAAGGTTTAAAGATCTATCAGGATTACCGTAACATGGAAACAAATCACTGTAATGCCACTTTGATTGTTGACATGTCCTGCTGATTATCCGTGCTGCTGATCTCATGCTGCTGATTTATTTCATGCTGCTGTGTTCATTCTTCCTCATCTGCTCACACAGACTACTAGGGCTTAGTGTAATTTTAGTTTATATCGTAGATCCTTAGTGCTGTTTCTTTTACAATTTATATTATTCCTGTTGTTGGATGTAACTGGGAAAATATGTACACAATTTCATTCCACCTCATGTAACACATGTGGTGTGTATGACAATAAAGAAACATGAATGTCACACAGGTTTGACATTTTCAGCATTGTTTTTCGGTTTCATTACATGATGAAAAGTTACAGAAAGAGTACGTTCTGTGCACCAAAGTTCATGCTCAATGATCCAGGTAAAAATCCAACCATGCTCAGTCAGGCTATCTGGACGGCTTCTTTTTTTGCTGAGATGTTTCGTCCTTCATCCAAAGGACTTCTTCAATCTGAGGAGCCACCAATAAACTGAGTCCCACCACAAACAGCACATTCCATGGTGGAAAAAAACTACAGTTTGCTGGTGATCAGATTCATTCATTCAACCTTTATTTATACAGGTTAGTCCCATTGAGCCGCGGGGACTCATTTACAGAGAGACCTGATTTAAACAAAGTGATGACAACAGTGGACAACAAAAGACAATTATAGACAATCATAAAGGATGCATATAAAATGAGATTTTTTTTAACAAGTAAAAATAAAATGGTATTTAAAAAATGTAACAAAAACAGCGAGATTGTAAGGCGGTGTAGAATATTAAAAACAGGAACTTGTCTGCATTGGTTGTTGTCAGGATGACAAACTGATGTTTGAAGCCATTTAGAGAGGTCAAGGTCGAGAGCTTCAGATCTTTTTGTAAGATATTCCATGAAGCAGGAGCAGAGTAGGAGAAGGCCCTTTTTCCAAGTTCAGTCCTCACTGACGGAACACTGCAGGTAATCATGTCCTGAGAGCGCACGCTGTAGCTGCACTCACGCAAAGACATGTAGGAGGAGATGTATGAGGGCAGCAGACCAAGAAGTGATTTAAAGATGAAAATGTACCAGTGGAAGAGTCTGTGTGAGGTTAATGATGTCCAGTTAACCAGTGAATACAGGGTGCAGTGGTGGGTACGATAATCACAGCCAGTTATGAATCTTAGTGCACCATGATAGACAACATCCAACATCTGCAGGGTGCTTGTAGGAGCGTTCATGTAGAGAATGTCACTGTAATCAATGGAGGGAAGGAAAGTCACAGATACAAGGTGTTTCCTAACATTCATAGTTAAACATGGCAAGATGGCAAGTACGTTCTGTGGTTTACTGTTGAATTTCACTCTGAATTATTGAAAGTGCATGTTATACATGAACGTAAGAGACTGAGTGAGCCACGTTGCATGTTGGGTAATCTTGGGACAGAAATGGGTGGACTTTTCAGGTTCTTTGTTCACATGGGTTGTCCCTGTTGGTTCTGTTTAGTGTTGGGCTGGTGTTCATGCTCAGATTGCAGTCAGTGACAGTTACAATGACATCATAGGCCAGATGTTCTACTTGATTTGTAAAAAGGAGGAAAGCCCTTCCTGTTCAGCGAGACTCTGTACTATGAAGCTTAACGTAGAGAGATGTAACAAACCCTGTCAAAATGTCTGCGTGTTGAAGGTTGGTCCAACTGTTCTTCCTACCTGAAAGTCAGCTGTTAAAGTCACAGTTTGCCACTGTTCATGAGACGTTTTGCTAACAGACAGGTTGGCTCTAACAGTAGATGGAAACGTTTGAGGTAAAGATGTTGAACAATACATGGTGCTGACAACATGTGTTGGTGAAGATGTTCAGCAGTTAGCACAACAAATGTAAGCTCCATATTTGTAAAACTGACTGAACTGAAGCCATTTTTATGTCTTCTAAGGTCAGCTGGCTCTGGTGGCCATCTGGAATTGGGTTTGCTCCAAATCATAAATCAGCTGTAGATGTACAACCATCGATTGGCTCCTGAAGTTTGATTTTAATTCATCTAGCAGTTCATGAGATATTTTACTAACAGACATAAAGGGATGACTTCATATCGTTAAAATCAAACATTGTTTTCACAGATGTTAAACAATCTGTAAGTGCTCCGAGTGT
Organism: Garcialebias charrua; assembly: GCA_038048925.1. Taxonomy (NCBI): domain Eukaryota; kingdom Metazoa; phylum Chordata; class Actinopteri; order Cyprinodontiformes; family Rivulidae; genus Garcialebias; species Garcialebias charrua. The sequence goes on along the minus strand of JBBPBX010019818.1, from coordinate 30,940 downwards.
TAGCCGCAGCTCCTTCCACACCAAACTTTAGCTAAGAGCCGTAACACTGACTGAGTTTCAGCTGGGTGTTCTCTCTGGTGAAAGCCTTTAATTATCTTTACTCCAAAACTTCATCAGTTGTAGATGTTCATGCAATGATAACTTTCTGCAAGTTTCACAGTAGTTGAGGAGATATTTTGCTAACACAGACAGATTTGTGCTCACACCAGAGTTGAATAATACCACTCTGTCCATTGTTTGCATTTGTGACATCATAGAGAAGCTAAGATGGCCGAAGTGGCCACTGCTCCCAGCCGACAAAACTGTTTCATTAACAGAAAGTCCAACTGGAGTCAGTGTCACAAATTATTCTAATATTTATCATTTCATATAATTCATAATTAATGTTCATTCATACAAAAATCAGTAAAAGAGCTGTTGGGTCTAAATAAAGATGATGTGAACACGACCTGAAGTCAGTCAGTAATTAATGACTTCCAGTGATTTCAAGACTTTTAGCTGCTTCAATCATTCTGACTTCAACTGGTTGATACATTTGTACAGTACAGTAACTGTTTTAACATGTAAACTGTGTTTATGTAGGCTCTGCTAGCTGCAGCTAGTTGCAGCGATCAGTGTCTAATCTATACCTAAAATTAAAAAGAACATTTTCAGAGTTCATGCAGAGAGAGCAGATCATGAGTTGTTACCAACAGCAGCTTGGACTATTTAATCATTTGTAGTAAACTGTAGCATGATTCTGCCTGTCCAGCATAACAATATCTGCCACAGATGCTACTATCTACGAGCTAATTCATGAAATATCAGATTTATAGTTGACTTTTGAACAGGTCCATTAACTGCTTCAGGTCCGAGGTAGATGAAATCTGCTGACTGTGAAAAAAGACATGTTTTTCCCATGGCAGACGTGGCTGCAGTGAATCACAAGGTCACGTGAGCAGAGCGCCCTCTAGTGTTTCTAATAACTCTAAGCTCACAGAAGTGAAAACATTATTTCCTGCCTTCACCTTTCTGGTTACAGGACAACTAAAGAAAGAACCTGCAGCCCGTTCCACGAGAGCTCAGGTGAAAGCAAACTGTTTGCAGTGAAACGCCAGCAGAGCAGCAGTCGTCCTCACAGACGCTTCATTGAAGATCTAACTCACAGTGACGTGCTGTTCTGAGCTCTGTGGAACCCAGTCCAGTGAGAACAGATGTGCTAATGGGGTCCAGAACAGCACCACAGAGACCATCGAGCCTGGAGGGAAGAGGTTGAACGCTGCTGCTTCACTTCCTGCACTTTAATTAGAACCAAATGACACACACCCATACACACACACATACTCCACATACCACTCAGTCTGTTCCTAATTGACTTAATGGTTGAGTGGTACCCTGCCTGGTTGGATCTGGGCTGGGGGGTTTAGTGGGGGTCTCATTAGCACTTTGCTTCTTACCGGGCCTGCAGTTCAGATTTATCAATCGCTAAGCACACAAATGTGCTTGTTAAAAAACTCCAGAGGTTAATTATGGATCAGAGGCAGACATCTTGAACTTTGCTGCACCGCATTTGACCTTTTGAGAGGATTTTCTTCTGATAAGACCGGAGCTCGATACTCTGTCTACATCCATCTGCGGGCTTACCTCCTGCCCAAAATTAGAATATAATAATTGTATTATTGTTTGTCAAGTCAAATTGATTTATAAAGCACATTTAAAAACAGCAGCTGTTATCTAAAGGCTTAACAGTAAAAATTAATTGCAGTAATGCAAAGAAAAAAACTACTAAAACCATCAAAAGAAAAAGATAAAGACAAAATAATGATTTTTTTTTCCATTTATAGATGGCCTCCCTTCTCACCTTATAGCCATCCTCTCACATCGATATGTATTTTTTTATTTTATTTTTTTAATAGAGAGAAAGAAAAGATAGAAAGTGAGACAACAAAACAACAATTATCCACAAAAAGAGCACAAGGCAAACACACCAAACCTCCGTCCGCAATCCTGCAAAGCACATGACAGAACACAGCAACGAAACATACATGCATAAAGACTAATAATATTCATGACCTTGCAGTAGATTTCCATAAATAAACATACCCATACCTACAAATATATATACAGTATATATATATATGCATTCATATCACATATCCATCTACATATCTGCATATGATATCTACATATACATCCCTGCATCCATTTGTGTGTGGTTGTGAGCATGCATAAGTGAATAAGGTTCCTCCAATAGAACATTCAGCAGCGACTGTGAAGCATCAGAGATCCGTCCCCCCAAAGCCAGAGGCAGACGAAGGGGCGATCAAAGCCCAAGACCCCAAGAAGGACCCCGGGCCCAGAGTCCCCAGGGCCACCCGAACAGGACGAGCCACTCGCCCACTCCCCAGATCTGACCAAGGGGAAGAACCGGACGAGCTCCACCAGCGGCCACACACAATGACCCCCGGGGGGCCAACAGCGACAAGCCCACAGGCCCCCGCCGGAGCCCGCTGCACTGACGTAGCCCCAGGCCCCACCGAGGCCAGGGGACGCTCACCCCTCAGGCCCAGACCCGATAGGACCAGAGGACCCGAGCCCCATCAGGCAGCCACCAGGCCGAGCCGACACACGCCCAAGCGCCCAACCCCCGAAAACGACAGCAAGGGCCCCCAGCCCGCCCGCAGGCAAAAGGACACCCACCCGGGGGCCACGTGGTAGGAGCGCAACATCAAGTAGCCTTAGATGTAGCAGAGAGGGGGCAGTCCAAATCCCAGCCTGACAATTAGACATTCATACACAGACACACTCACTCATACCCACCCTCATCCTCACTCACACAAAGACAAACAATAACGACACGTTCCATTCATAATCCCGATGCACACTCTATACCCCCTAGGTCCAGACATGTACCTGCCCCCTACATGGGGGAGCCCACCCAAACCCAGGAGGTAGGCCCATTCATTCTGGGGTGGAGAGTAGCCGACATCCAAGAATCGGCCCAACCCTCTCCCCGCCGACAGGACAGGACACCCGAGCCCATGTAGCCCCAGGGAAAGCGGAATGCCAGCCCCGTCCACGGCGACCCCCCAGGCCCTGAACCCCCCCACATCCCAGGAAAATAATGAAATACTAAATGAAATCTGAAGCGTCCGTGTCTTGATGTCATCAAGACTTTTTAACTGAGGGTGGATTGTTCATGAACTATTGAGTTTTAATGGCAGATAAATCTGACAATCATCAGCATAACAATGAAATGAAAGACCTTGTGTATGTGTCTGTTAGCAAAATATCTCATGCACCACTGGACACAGAGCAATCAGTAAATGTACAACCCTCAAATCCAGATGACTGCCCCTGACTCCAGCTTTCTCTGTTTTACACATGCTGTCCTAAAGTTTGGTGTATCTGAGAAGAACTCAACACCAACTTCAGAGACTCATGGTGCGAGATCTTTATTTAAAGTTTTAACCGTTGGAGTCAACCCTGCACTACTGACTGGTTTGAATCACGGACATATTCTGCTGTGTTTGCACCCTATGACCAAAACGAGTTAAATAAAAATTCTTATCACTTTATGCCCTAAAAATCCAAACACAGTGGAGTATGGAGATACAACGAGAAACAGGGCCAGACAGTAAACGTCTCCTAAAGGCTGGCTGCAGTACTGTTTCTAAGCCCCGCCCCTACATCCCCCTTCACTGAGGGACTTGAACAGTGAAAGTTTTTAGTTTTCAAAATGAGTGTTTTTCTAGACTTTGTTATGATTTCACAGGGGCAACCCAGAACGACACAAGACAAAGAGGCACAAAAGCAACTGTGTTCATTATTTACAGTGTGAAACTATTTACAAATGTACAGGGATCCTCTGGTTTTCCTGGAAGATGAAAAAGCAGACAGTCAGATGGGCTTGACCAGAAAGTTCTTTCAGGATAATTGATTTTGTTTGTTTGATGTTTTCCTTACGGATGAAAAAAGGAGGATGATTGTTCCAGAGAATCCTTAATTTCTTGAGATGAAATCCCAGAGGGCGAGTGAGGCAGGCAAGTGGCTGGAGGGCAAGACACGATGAGCAGAGAGCCGGAACCAGGAGAATCTTGAGGATCACGAGGACTGAGAACACAACAAGAACAGGGTAAGTTTCTCTCAATGTACTCACAAACTGGCTAGAAGCATAAATACCATGTGTAGGCATAAAATGCTCCAGCGAAGAGTAGAACTCGACTGCAGCCTTAAGTATAGGTGGAGCTCGTCAGGTGGATGACCGTCAGCTGTGGATGATTGGCGGCCATCTTGGAGCTGCAGCAGGTGCCACTCTTACAGTAACCCCCCTCAAGGGGCGCCCCCAGGAGCCCCGACGAGCTTCTCCGGGTGAGCCCTGAAGAAGGAGGCGATCAGACTAGGGTCCAGGATGAAAGAGCGAGGAATCCACGACCGCTCCTCCTCCTTCCCAGTCCACAAGATGCTGGAAACCTCTCCTACGACGGAGCACATCCAGAATGGCACGGACGGTGAAAGACGGATGGTTGTCGATGAGACGAGCGGGCGGAGGAAGGCTGGCAGGCAGGCACAAAGGACTCTCAGAAACGGGCTTGACCTGGGACACGTGAAACGTTGGATGAATCCTCATGGAAGAGGGTAGCTGAAGACGTACCGCAGAGGGGTTGACGATCCGGATTATAGGGAAAGGCCCGATGAAACGAGGTGCCAACTTCCTCGGGTTGTCCTTCAGGGTGATGTTCCTGGTGGAAAGCCAAACCCTCTGACCCACCTAATAGGAGGGCGCAGAAGATAGATGGCGGACCGCAAACCTCTTATTTTGGGCGGCCGTGCGGAGAAGTGCCGCCTTAGCCTGGCGCCAGACACGCCGACATCTTCAGAAATGGTGCTGTACTGACGGCACCGATATGTCCGACTCCTGACTGGGGAACAAAGGGGGCAAATATCCCAGCAAAGCTTCGAAAGGTATCATACCTGTGGCTGCAGACGTTTGGGCATTGTGGGCATACTCCAAGACCAGATGTTGACTCCAGGCAGATGGATTGCCCTCAACGAGACATTGAAGGGTGGCCTTGAGCTCCTGGTTGCACCGTTCAGCCTGACAGTTGATAGCCGGAGGTGAGACTGGTCGACGCCCCCAAGGCACCACAAAAACTGCGCCACACCTGAGAGACGAACTGGGGACCCCTATCCGACACCACGTCGGAAGGGACACGTGAATACGAAAAACGTGCTGTACAAGGAGATGAGCAGTCTCCATTGCAGAAGGCAACTTAGGAAGAGGCACAAAATGGGCTGCTTTAGAAAACCTGTCGATGACGGTGAGAATGGTGGTGTTACCCTCAGAGTGGAGGCAGGCCGGTGACAAAATCAACAGCGATGTGGGACCATGGGCGGCTGGGCGTGGGTAACGGTTGAAGAAGCCCTGCAGGGGGTTGGGTACCAGTCTTGTTCCTGGCACATGTGGGACAAGCTGCAACAAAGTCTTTGACGTCTTGGGATAACGTGGGCCACCAGAAATGGGTCTTGGTCGACAACATACGTGAAATACCTGGATGACAAGAGAGCTTGTTCGTATGCACCCATTCGAGTACCTTGGACCTCATGGCGGTGGGAACGAAGAGCGTACCAGGAGGTCCTGTGCCAGGGTCTAGTTCCGAACGATGGGCATCACGAACCTCCTGGGCAATGGGCCAGGTGAGTGCTCCGATGATGCAAGCCGGGGGTAAGATGTTCTCTTCGACCTCTGGAGCATCTGGAGGAGAAAACTGGCGAGACAAAGCATCAGGCTTAACATTCTTAGAACCCGGTCTGAAAGTCAGTGTGTGTCGAGTTATTTTCTTTGCCTGAACTCGAAAAAAGGCTTTGGCACCAACAGAGGACGCTGGACAACTCCACTCATTTAGTCTTTTCCTTTAATTCTCTGATGCTCCATGAGTAATAGGTTGAAAACCTTGAATAATAAAACACATTTACATAAATTACTTTTCCAATCAACAAAATTAAACCTTTAATAGAAAATTATTAAATAGAATTTAAGCTTTACCTCTATATTTCAAAATGCAGCAAATGTATACACACAATCAAAGTCAAAGTCAAAGTCAACTTTATTGTCAGAACTGCAATATGTACAGGACATACACAGGATTGAAATTGCATTTCTCTCTCAGTCCCTCGGTGCAACAGTAACCATTTAAACACTAAACAATTAATAAACAAGCATAAAATGAAATAATAAAAGTTTAGTACTGTCCTGAGTTTTTTTTTTTTCATAGTAGTTTTTCATACATCACATTAGATAAAATTATTAGGTATTTATTTTATTCATACAGTTTTTACCTCTCCATAAAGTCAGTTTTAATGAGTTTTCCTGAGGTTTAAATTAAATTGTCACATTATGATTGACAGCCTGTCAGTGAGTGGGCGGGACGTTCATGTCGATGGTACGCAGACAATGTCAGCTCCCAGAAACTCTGACACTGGGCTTATTGTGGATCAATGGTAGGAAGTGGAGACACTCCATGCATCTTTATCAAACTTGCTGATATGGAGATGGGTGTTTTTTAGTCTTGTGTGATCCAGTTGTCAGTGTGGACTTCTTACCACCTAGTGGAGCAGCGTGAGTATTTCAACAGAGTGCTGCTGTCATGCAGTATACTTCTGTTTCTCACACAATGACCAAAGGTGTTTTAGTATTAAAAGGGGACTAAAATTAAGAGAAATTAAGAAAAAATTAAGAGAAAACAGAATGGCTAACATTAAGAATATGGAGAAAGTTTAAGCAATTGATTACTAAATAATAACTTTCAGTGATAGTTTATTATAATTCAGTTGCTCAAAATGACCTGAACCAGATTAATCTTTAAACAGCTGATAAAGGTTGATCTAAACCTGACGCTCTTTGGACAGGAGAGCTTCTGTTGGTTTTAGTTATGCAGTATTAGGCAATTAAAGTACAGTATTTTGATAAATAGTACACTTTTAGAATTTATTTTATTTATTTTATTGTTTATGTGATAGGGACAGATAGAAGAATCATATCAACAATGTAATGCCTGCATCACAGTGTACATAACCAATGCTAATTCTCAACACCAGTCCCTAGATGGGCCTTTAACAGTTGGTTAAATGAAATACATTTTCATGTTCATACTTTTCAGTTGGTCAACATTTCTAAAAATCCTTTTTTATTGGTCATAAGTATTATTCTAATTTTTCGAGATACTGAATTTGTGGTTTTCATTAGTTGTTGTCAGTTATAATCACCAACATTAAAAGAAATAAACATTTGAAATATATCAGTCTGTGTGTGATGAATGAATATACAAGTTTCCTTTTTTAATGGAATTACTGAAATAAATCATTTTTTTCATGATATTCTAATTTTATGGCCAGCACCTGTATGTAACAGGTTATTTCATTCTTAACTCTTTATTTCTCAAAGTTAGCAGAGATGCACTTTTTTGGCAATTGGGATTTGGAGCCCAAAAAATGCATCCCCTGCTAATGTTGAAAAATAAAGAATGAAATAACGTGTACATTATCCTCTGAGGGGGTATCCTCTGCTGCTGTGCGGCCATCCCTCATACAGTATTTAGTTTTTATCTGTTAAACCTGTAATATTTTGTAACATCTTCTTTGTTGAAGAATGGGGTCTAAACTGTTTTTCTTTTTTTC
>JBBPBX010019818.1:0-10034 GCA_038048925.1 Garcialebias charrua | reverse complement strand
ACATGCAAACTCCACCCAGAAAGGCCCCGGACCGGGATTTGAACCGGCAACCTTCTCGCTGAGAGGCAGCAGCTCTACCAGTTGTGCCACCGTGCTGCCAGTTGTGCCACCGTGCTGCCAGTTGTGCCACCGTGCTGCCATTATCTAATTATCTTTTTATTTATTTATATTTGTATTAACGTAAAGCTATGTTCTGTGCTCAGTTTTAATTTAACATTATTAACAGTTGTTAGTTTCATCTGAATAGGGCACCAAAATAAATCCCTCATACAATGAATAAAGTGCACCTGAATGTGGATCCCTCATTTACACAAGGTCTGTCATTTATCATTTTATTTCTTTATCCTTTATTAAAACAACAAATTCCCAGTGAGAGATGATAAGACCTCTTCTGAAGCGCCTCGCCCAGGATGACGGTGACAAAAGGTCAACGACCGCGTGAAGAACCCACGGCCTAAATAATTCCCAGAGAAAAGTAAAACCGGGATCCTCTCATCTACACTTGTTGTGTTGTCTTCATTCTCTCCATGTGGCAGCACCCTGCTGAACTCTGCGTTCAAAGCAGGCATTGCTCCACAGATTTGTTATGAACTCAGAGTTAGTGAAAACTGATCTGCTCGGCTTGAAGAGCAGGAAGAAACACAAAGTTTACTGAGGAGCGGTGAAAATGGCCGTCTGGGTTTGTCTGATGGACTTTGAGAGATGGATGGGAAACAGGAGGGATGTGACGGACAGAAGAGGTATCATATGTTGAACTGAGCATTTTAAAGGGACAGCTCAGCCATTTTGAAGTGGTTTATCATAAAAGTTTTAAAGAACATCTTACCTGTTGTAGATGCTCGTTGAACAGCTTGAATTCAGAGAATCAGAGTTTAATTCTGACTAAAGAGCTAAGAGCTTGTCTGAATTCAGCTAAGACCAAAGTAAACTGCTGCTGTCTTAAAACAACTTCAGTCAATACCCTGATGCATGCTCAATAATCCAGGTAGAAAAATCTAAAAAAGCTAAGTCTGGTCCTCTGGACATTCAAAAAAATAAATTAAAAAAAATTAAAGCTGCAAGCAGCATTGAGGCCCTCGCAGCAAAGTGCCACTTTGACCTTATGGCGACCATTGAAGCTTCAACTAGTCCACCCAGTCGCCATCACAAACGCTCTTGAGCCTATCCCGCACCCATTCACTAGGGTGCACATTTGCCAAATCTTCAACTTCACTTGTGACCACCGGAGCTCAAGCAAATAATAAAATAAAATAAATGTCACATTTCTGTCATCTGTGTATGTTTCCCATACAAGACGAAATTTGTCTCTGCATTTAACCCAACCACCACCAGGTGGTGCAGTGGGCAGCCATAGAAAGCGCCCGGGGAGCTGGGGAAATAGGTGTGCACTCATTGACACCCCAAGGTGTGTAGCGGCCGGGGTTCGAACCTGGGTCCTTCGGGTCCCAAGTCAGGAGCCCTGCCTCTACACCATCTTGGCAACGCCTCCCACTTGCAATTGTGAACACTGTTGTTCCATTCCCGCACACATCTACCAGAGTGTGCATATGTCGAATCTTCGAAATCATCTTCCGCCCATATCAGTACAGACCAGTTGCAAGCCTTAGACGTTTGGCTGAAATCCAACCTTCCAGACAGGAGTTATTGTGACTTCCTGTTTTGTGGCGAATGTTTGACGAGCACTTCCTTTATGCTTTTCAACATGTCTTGTGTGGTAATCAACAGTTAGCAAATACAGTTTCAGTCTTATATCTTACACAGGGCGAAGCTGGAAGAGTCACCCAATAATCAACAATTTCTTCTCTGAGTGGGTGGGGCTTAAGTGATGTCATGGATGAACAATACCAATGTGTCTAGAAGTGCTCGCTGATTACACACAATAAATCTGGCATTTATCGGATGATGCATCACTGAGATATAACTGTTGGAATAACCTAGCCTTTCTACTTCCGCTTCTCGGCAAGGCTGGTCGCATCTCCTTTTGCTCCTAAACCTCCCTGGTTTCCCCCCCCCCGCTTCTGCATTTGTCTCGTCTGTTACTCTTCAGCGCTCGCTCGAACCAATTTGGGATGGATTTATGTGCGTGGACTGTTTTCTGGGCTATTTCATCTATCGATACTATCGATAACAAAAATTTCCGCGAAGCGCACTGGCAAGGGAGAGCCAGGGCGCCCTACCGACACGCATGCGGTGAGCTACATTATGGACTCGATGAGCAGACTAAAGTAGCTGTCCGCTCTCTCTGTCGGGGACGTGGAATCTCTGTGATTTATTGGGATACTGGTGGCTGTCTGCCACTGAAGGGCTGAGGAGGACCGCAGCGATCGGCGTGCTTGCGAGACTTCAGCTCAGCGAAAATGCTTTGATCCAGGCTATGAATGACCTTCCCAGCTGTTGTACGGGCTGGACCACACGGTGGGAGAAGCGGTGGCTGCCGCAGACCTGCGGTGTGTGGACTCGTTTACAGCCGTCCGGATTAAAACAGGGCACATACGGAAGGATCTTTTTAGCTTGGAACCTCTTTCGATTCGGCGATTTGGACCCAGAAACAGCACCTGGACTTAAAGTCTGCAGTAAAAAGAACACTGTGGTCTGACTGAAAAAAAAGCAACTATTCTAATCTGGCCTCTGGCCTTGGACTGAAGGCTGTCTACAAATCTCCTGAGCTGGCAGCTGAAGGGACCCGCTGCCCCCCCACCCCTCCCCCCAGAGGTTCTGTGTTGTGTGCGTTCTCGGTTGGAGCCGAGCTCTGAGACCAGCGAACTGTTCTATCTGGAGCTGATACACACAGACTGTTCCTCCCTGCCTGCCGTCATAAATCTGCAACAAAGTCTTGTCTGTGTGTGCTTATCGCTGATAGAGTTTTTGGGACTTTATCCTAGAGTGTCTTAAGACAATCTTTGAATAGATTCTTTTTTTGAATATCACAAATGATACCTATTGTGTTTTTCCTTTTTCCATATCTGTTTGACCTTCATCCGGAGACGGATGAGCGCGGCCGCGCAGAAGAACATGTAATGTGTTTGGAAATGCTGCAGCTTGCATTCTCTTCCCTCTTCCGGACGACTGTGCTACATAATCACGTTGTATTTCGGTGCAATGTTAAATAAATAAATCTCTTATCTCTTATCTCTTATCTTATCTCTAGGGGCGCACTGGAGTGAAATGTTAAACAACACCATCATTGTGTCTAGAAGTGCTCACTGATGACGCACAATAAATCTAGTACATATCGGCTGTCAGCACTGTGAGAGGGTGCTATTTATAAGACTGAGCTGAATACAGCAGCTCAGACTGAGGAAGTCTTTCGGACGAAAGACGAAACGTTTCTACAATTTTTTTGTTTTTTGAATGTCCAGAGGACCAGACTTAGCTTTTTTAGATTGAGTCTCCTAAGTTCCACAAGGGTTTGTGGGTAAGCTATGATTTAAACTTTTAACCCCTCCCACTTTTTGATTACACAACTATTTAGAAGGAAATTTTATTTCTGATGTGAGCAAGCTGCTCTGGAAATGCTTCATCTGGGATCTGCTTTTGTTATTTATGCTTGTTAAAAACCAACCAACCAACCAACCTCCATCCATCCATCCATCCATCCATTCATTCATTCATCCATCCATCATCTTTACCCACTTATTCCTTTTTGGATCATGGGGGTCACTGGTGCCCACATCCAGCTATCACTGTGCAAGAGGCGGGGGACACCCTGGACAGGTCTCCTGTCCATCGTAATATCCTCTGCCTGCACCTCCATCTGCCCATCTGCAGAAAACCACTCATCTAGAAAACTACAAAACATTCTCTATTCACATCTCTCAGCGACGGGAGTCATCGGAGTACTGCTTGTTTAATTTGTAAACCTGATGAGGTGCAGATGTTCGGATGCAGAAAACTTTCAAATAGACACAAGTTGCAAACAGTCGTTCTTCCTGCTTTTATGCTGAAATATAAGAGCAGACTGTTGAAGCAGTTCTCTGTGTTTTGTCCACCGTCTGCACTGCAGTGAGTCTTATCAGAGGGTGGACGCTGAGCTGGTTCCATCACAATATCTGGAAGAACAGTTACTGGAAAACAACAAGATTTCAGCCGTGTGTGTGTGTGTGTGTGTGTGTGTGTGTGTGTGAACATGATAAGGCTGTCTGTGTGAGTCTGAGACAACTCACAGCTGGTGGTGGGCTTGTCCAGTTCAAATCACATACCATTCATTCTCAGCCGCACTCCTCTTTCAGCAGTCAGTCAGTCACTCTCTCTGCCCTCTGCTGCCTTCACTCATCCTCCTCTTCCTCCATCACCACTCAGTGTCTCCTTCTCCTCACCCCCTTTGCCACCTCTCATCTGTCAGACCTGCAGTTCTTCCAGGTCAGAGCTAACAGCCCAGCCTTCCAGCCACTTGCCTCTCTGTTCTCTGGAGCTCGGCCACCATATAACCCACCTGTGTTTGGAATTCAAACTTCTGGACTTCATCTACTGGATTACTGGCTTCTGCCTCCTCTGGTCCTGCTCAGAAATAATTATATTATTTCTCCTTTGCTCACCTATTGTTTCCCATAGATTAAAGTACCGAAGAAGACTGAAAGGAGCCAAAGGCAACAAAGTAACAAATAACAAATAATACACCTGCAGACAATATGCGCTGATGAGGCTCCTAGTTGTATGTAAGGCCGATGCTGAGATTACTTTGATGCTGCCTGGGGCATTACCTTGCCAATGATTCGTGCTCTCAGACCTTTGTGCATTTCTTGAGCTTGTGATTTCTTCATTCAACCTTTATTTATACAGGTTAGTCTCATTGAGTTACGAGGACTCATGTACGAAAGCGACCTTTATTTATGATCTTTCCAGTCTGCCACCTGAGACCTACCTGTGCCCTCGGATCCTCACGTGAACCTCTGGAGTCTCACCTGTGCTGCTCTCCTGTGTCTCCAGCCACATGCTCTCTCTTGTGCTCTCTTGACCTTCTATGAGCTACTAAGGATTCAGGAACCCTCAACCAAACCATCACATAACATCTATACTATAGATGTTTGGTGTAAGAAGAAGAAGATTAATTATTTACATTTACAAACTGGAATCTATGAAATAAATGTGATTTAAACCATTTTAGAGCCATTCCTGTAATTACAACATAATATTCAAGCCTCTCTAGTAAAATATTGTGATCAACTGTATCAAATGCAGCACTGAGGTCTAACAGGACCAGTATAGACACAAGTCATTGTCTGAGGCCATGAGAATATCATTGGTGACTTTTACTAGTGCAGTTTCTGTGCTATGATGAGCTCTAAACCCCGATGAAACTCTTAAAACAGATTATTTCTGTCGGAATCCCATTGTCTGCAGCCCTTTCCAAGATGGCTGCCAATTGACACCAGCTGACGGTCATCCATCTAATGAGGAGCTCCACTACTTAAGGCTGCAGTCCAGTGAGATCCAATGCTGGATCATTGTACCTCAATCGGTATTTATGACTTCAGCCAGTGAACATCAATCTGATAAGAGTTCTTACCTTTTGATCTTGTGTCCACAGTTTTGTGAATCCTTGGATCTGATTTCCGTCTGCCAGTTCCTGCCTTGTTGCCACTCGCCTGCCAAACCACTCTGGAGTCCTGAGTCCTTTCAGAACCTCGACCCAACATCCCCCTGTAAGATAACAAACAGAGCATCAGTTTTTGATCCACCTATCCCACCAGAAGGACCCTGACCCTGTTCTCTCTTCCAGGCACTCCCAAGACCCCAAGTGTTCCATTTCACCTGTACATAATAAACACTGTGAATAATTGTTACTCTGAGTTGTGCCTCTGTTCTGGTCTCGTACCACTCTGGGTTCAGTCGGTCCTTACAGAATGCTCCAGCCATAACCGACCCAGAACGAGACCAGAAACGAGCAAACTCTGTCCTATTTCCAGATGGATCGTATGACCATGGTCGAGGAGACACTCCAACGGGTCTTGGCTCAACAAGACGCCGCTCAGGAAACCATGAAGGAACTTGGAGGTATGGTTTATACTTTAACCCAAAGCCTCACACCCTCAACTCCTGCTGCTTCCTCTGTTAGAGACACTCCTAACACGATGCCCGAGACCGGTGCCTCAAACCAGCAGCTAATTACAAAACCATCTGAACTATTTTCTGGAGACCCTCATTCATGTGGAGGATTCCTCCTGCAGTGTAAACTAGCATTCAGAGCGGCCCCTCAGCTTTACACAACAGAAGCCGCTAAAATCACGTATTTCATCAGTCAACTGAAGGGTGACGCACTGAGTTGGGCAAATTCCTACTTACAGTTTCACAACATTGACTATATCACCTTTGATACCTTGTTAAAGGAATTCAGCCGAATCTTCGACCGACCACTACAACAACCCAACGCCGTAAAGCGGCTCCTTGGACTTCGTCAGGGAGGTCGGCCTGTCGCAGAACATGCTCTGGAGTTCCGTATCCTCGCTGCCCAGACCGGATGGAACGACCTAGCACTTAAAGGTACTTTTTTAAGTTCCCTCTCCGATTTCATCAAGGACCAGATCGCCGCTAGAGATGAACCTGAGAGTTTTGACGAGCTAATCGACCTAGCGGGTGCTATTGACGAGCGCTTCCGGGAGCGGAGGAGAGAGAAGGACTACAACTCCCGTCATCGTTCCACTTCCGGATTCGATACGTCATCAGGTGAGCCCCGCACCCACAAGAACTAGTTTTCGAACTACAAATCCCAGGGAGACAGAGATCCCGTGTCATTTCCTCGTCACGTCGTTCCCACAGAACGTTTTCGTTCATTTTCTGAACCTGAGCCCATGCAAATAAATAAATTTCGTCTGTCTCCTGAGGAGAGACAAAGACGCAGTGACATTAATGCCTGCATGTACTGTGGAAAGACCGGGCACTACCGGAGAGATTGCCCCCTCCTGGGGGGAAACGAGAACGCCCGCCAATAAAGAGAGAGATATTGGTGGGTACTTCTGCTCTCTCCTCCGCCTGCAGACTGTTATTACCCACACTTATCCAAATCCACCACAATCATCATCCTGTTCCAGCTTTGTTGGATTCTGGCGCAGAACAAAATTTGATTAGTTTGGACTTGGTTCAAGGGTTGTCTCTGCCCACTCGGGAGATTCCTCCCATCTGTATAGCTGGGGTTACTGGTGAAACTTTAGACCAGATTACTCTAAAGACTTCTGACCTTCGTCTAATAACTTCAGGTAATCATCACGAGTCTATTGATTTTTATGTGTTTAAAGCTTCCACTCCCCAACTTATTCTTGGATACCCTTGGTTAAAGAAGCACAATCCGACTATTAACTGGGAGTTGGGGAGAATTGAAAAGTGGAGTGACAAATGTCTAGCACAGTGCCTACGTTCTGCTGTCACATGTCAACCTGTGGAAGTTGTGCCACACGAGGAAGTAGACGTCTCTGAGATCCCATCTGTTTACCATGATTTGGCTCCCGTTTTTAGTAAACAACATGCTTTGTCTCTACCTCCCCACCGTCCCTATGATTGTACAGTCGACCTCCTACCTGGTGCCACATTACCGGCTAGTCGTTTGTATAACCTGTCGAGACCTGAAAGGGAGTCTATGAAGAAGTACATTGAGGAATCACTTGAATCAGGCATAATACGTCCTTCTACGTCACCTGTAGGTGCTGGGTTTTTCTTTGTGGGAAAGAAGGATGGGACTTTACGTCCATGTATTGATTATAGGGGTCTTAACAACATCACAATAAAGAATAAATATCCACTACCTCTGATTGATTCCATATATGAACAACTCCCGTCAGCTACCATCTTTTCTAAATTGGATCTCAGAAACGCCTACCACTTGGTGCGAATTAAAGAGGGGGACGAGTGGAAAACCGCTTTCAAGACACCACTCGGACATTTTGAGTATTTGGTTATGCCTTTTGGTTTGTCCAATGCACCTGCTGTGTTCCAGGCCTTGATCAATGATGTTCTGCGTGACTTTATAGGGGACTTTGTTTTTGTTTACTTGGATGATATTCTTGTTTATTCTAGAGACGAGAAGGAACACTGTAACCATGTACGTAGAGTCCTTCAGAGACTTTACGAGAACCAGTTATTTGTTAAAGGAGAGAAATGTGAGTTTCATGTGAAGTCAGTGTCATTCTTGGGGTTCATTTTTGAGAGTGGGTGTTATCGTACTGACCCCGAAAAGACCAGAGCAATGGAGGAATGGCCAGTCCCGGAGAACAGGAAACAGCTTCAGCGTGTCCTTGGTTTTGCAAACTTTTATAGGCGATTCATAAAGGACTATAGCCACATTGCCGTAGCTCTCTCTCAACTCACCTCCATAAACCTGGTCTTCAAGTGGACTCCCAAGGCAGAAGCCGCCTTCAACAGACTGAAGAAACTATTTTCTTCTACGCCAGTTCTATGCCATCCTGACCCAAGCCATCAATTCATCCTGGAGGTAGATGTCTCAGACTCTGGGGTAGGTGCCGTTTTGTCACAACATTCTCCCAAAGACAACAAGGTCCACCCTTGTGCCTTTTTCTCACGACGATTATCACAGGCTGAGAGAAACTATGATGTTGGCAACCGCGAGTTATTGGCAGTGAAACTGGCATTAGAAGAGTGGCGCCATTGGTTGGAGGGCACTCCTACCCCTTTTTTAATATGGACAGACCACAAGAACCTTACGTACCTGAGAGAGGCAAAGAGATTGACCCCCAGACAGGCACGATGGTCCCTTTTCTTTAACCGGTTTAACTTTGTTCTGACTTTCAGACCTGGCTCAAATAATGTTAAACCAGATGCTCTCTCCCGTCAGTTCTCTTCCCCAGATTCTCCAGACATTGAGGAAACCATTATTCCACCCGTCTCTGTCGTGGGAGTTCTCACCTGGCCCATGGAGAAGGAAGTAATGGACGCTCAAAGGGCTGAACCTGACCCTGGCACAGGTCCCCCCGGCAAACTTTTCGTTCCCTCCAATATGAGGGGTAAGGTATTGGACTGGCTTCATTCACACAAACTGTCCTGTCATCCTGGCACCTCCCGTATGCTCTCTTTGGTTAAGAGTCATTTCTGGTGGCCCACACTCACCCAAGATGTCAAGTCCTATGTTTCAGCCTGTCCGACCTGTGCTAGGAACAAGATTGGTAATCAGCCTCCTGCCGGACTCCTCCAACCCTTGCCCACGCCCGGCCGTCCTTGGTCTCATATTGCTGTAGACTTCGTCACGGGTCTACCCCCTTCTGAAGGTAATACCGCCATCTTCACCGTCATCGACCGTTTTTCGAAGGCTGCTCATTTCATTCCCCTACCCAAGCTTCCCTCTGCTTCTGAGACGGCTCACCTTCTTGTCACACATGTGTTCCGCATTCATGGTATCCCCTCCGACATTGTGTCGGATCGGGGACCCCAGTTTATCTCGCAGGTCTGGAAGAGTTTTTGCACCACTTTGGGGGCTACAACCAGCCTCACTTCAGGCTATCACCCTCAATCTAATGGTCAGGCTGAGCGGTGTAATCAGGAACTTGAGACTGCTCTCCGGTGCGTCGCCGAACGTAACCCCTCAGCCTGGAGCAAGCATCTGATTTGGGTTGAGTATGCCCACAACGCTCACAAGTCCTCTGCCATAGGTATGTCCCCGTTCGAGGCTTCTCTTGGATACCTTCCCCCCTTGTTTCCCAGTCAGGAGATCAACGTTCCAGTTCCGTCTGTCCTGCACCACTTCCGCCGTTGCCGGCGGGTCTGGCGGGAGACAAAGGCGGCCCTCTCACGTACGGCTGCTCAGAATAAGACATTTGCTGACCGCCGTCGCTCTACGGCTCCTGTGTACAAGGTGGGTCAGAAAGTTTGGCTCTCCACAAGAAACATTCCTATTAGGGGCACCTCGAGGAAGATGGCTCCTCGTTTCATCTGACCTTTCCCGATCACGAGGATTGTCAACCAGTCTGCGGTTCGTCTTCAACTCCCCTCGTCTATGCGGATTCACCCCACGTTCCACGTCTCTCAGGTCAAGCCGGTCTCCGAGAGCCCTCTGTGCCCGCTCTCCGACCTTCCTCCTCCTGCCCGGTTGA
>JBBPBX010019817.1:31500-44061 GCA_038048925.1 Garcialebias charrua | reverse complement strand
GACCAATGCCCTATACTATATTTATATATGCCTTCTTCTACCTGCGTAATATCACGAAGATTAGAAACATCTTGTCCAAAAACGATGCAGAAAAAATTGTTTGTGCATTTATCACATGTACAGTAGGCTGGACTATTGCAATGGTTTGTTATCTGGGTGTCCACAAACTTCATTAAAAAGTCTTCATCTGATCCAAAATGCTGCTGCCAGAGTTTTAATGAATGTTGATAGGAGAGATCGTATTTGTTTTAGCTTCTCTCCATTGGCTCCCTGTCAAATTCAGAAATAATTCAAAATCTTACAAAGCTCTCAACAACCTAGCTTCATCTTATATTACAGATCTTATTGTTCCATATTTTCCCAACAGAGCACTTCACTGTCAGACTGCAGGTTTACTTGTGGTTCCTAGAGTTTCTAAAAGCAGAATGGGAGGAAGATCTTTCAGTTTTCAGGCTCCTCTCTTGTGGAACCAACTTCCAGTTTCTGTCCATGAGGCTGAAACATGGTCCAGTTTTAACAACAATAGCAACAGTGGAGAAGAAAAACTCCCTTTTAAAAGGAAGAAACCTCCAGCAGAACCAGGCTCAGGACAAGCAGATTTCGACCGGCTGGGTTTGAGAGGACAACAAGGAGAAACAAACACAGAATGGTATTTCCAGATATAGATGCAGGTGAACCTTCTTCTTCTTCTTCTTTCGGCTTTTCCCTTTTCAGGGGTCGCCACAGTGAGTCATCCTCCTCCACCTCACTCTGTCCTCTGCATCCTCTGTCCTCACTCCAACTACCTTCATGTCCTCTCTAACTGCATCCATATATCTCCTCTTTGGCCTCCCTCTGTCTTTTTCCTGGCAGCTGCATTTCTAACATCCTTCTACCAATATACCCACTGTCCCTCCTCTGGACATGTCCAAACCATCTCAGTCTGGCCTCCCTAACTTTATCTCCCAGTTGTTCAACATGTGCTGTACCTCTGATGATCTCATTCCTGATCTTATCCATCCTTGTCACTCCTAAGGAGAACCTCAGCATCTTCATTTCTGCCACTTCCAGTTCTTTCTCCTGTCTTTTTGTCCATTACACTGTCTCCAGACCATACAACATAGCTGGTCTCACCACTGTCTTGTAAACTTTTCCTTTGACCTTTGCTGACACCTTTTTGTCACAAATCACTCCTGAAACTTTTCTCCATCCACTCCATCCTGCCTGGACTCTCTTTTTCACCTCTTTACCACATTCCCCATTTTCCTGGACAGTGGACCCCAAGTACTTGAAGTCCTGCACCTTTGTGACCTCTGCTCCTTGTAGCCTCACTGTTCCACTGGCCTCCCTCTCATTCACACACATGTACTCTGTCTTACTACGGCTGACTTTCATTCCTCTTCTTTCAAGAGCATACCTCCACCTCTCCAAGTTCTCTTCCACTTGTTCCCTGTTCTCACCACAGATCACAATGTCATCTGCAAACATCATAGTCCATGGGGATTCCTGCCTGACCTCATCTGTTAGTCGGTCCATCACCAGAGCAAACAAGAAGGGGCTCAGAGCCGATCCTTGATGCAATCCCACCGCCACCTTGAAGCTATCTGTCACTCCCACAGCACATCTCACCACTGTCCTGCTGTCCTCATACATGTCCTGCTGTCCTCATACATGTCCTGCTGTCCTCATACATGTCCTGTACCAGTCTAACATACTTTTCTGCCACTCCAGATTTCCTCATGCAATACCACACCTCCTCTCTTGGCACCCTGTCATATGCTTTTTCTAAATCCACAAACACACAATGGAGTTCTTTCTGACCCTCTCTGTACTTCTCTATCAACATCCTCAAAGCAAAGATGGCATCTGTGGTGCTCTTTCTTGGCATGAAACCATACTGCTGCTCACAGATAGTCACCTCTTGTCTAAGCCTTCCTTCCACAACTCTCTCCCAGATCTTCATCGTGTGGCTCATCAACTTAATTCCCCTGTAGTTGCTACAACTCTGTACATCACCCTTGTTCTTAAAAATGGGCACCAGCACACTTCTTCTCCATTCTTCAGGCATTTTCTCACCCTCAAATATTCCATTAAATATTTGAGTCAAAAACCTCACTGCCACCTCTCCAAGACATTTCCAAACCTCCACTGGTATGTCATCAGGTCCTACTGCCTTCCCCTTCTTCATTCTTTTCAGAGCTTTCTGGACTTCACCCTCACTAATCTTTCCCACTTCCTGGTCCACAGTTTCTATGACCTCCACTCTTCTTTCTCTTTCATTCTCTTCATTCATTAGCTCCTCAAAGTAATCCTTCCATCTTCCCATCACACTCTCCTCACTTGTTAGAACATTCCCATTCCCATCTTTAATAAGCCTAACCTGCTGCACATCCTTTCCAGCCTGATCCCTCTGTCTTGCCAATCGGTACAAGTCCTTCTCGCCCTCTTTAGTGTCCAGTCTCCCATACAACTCATTGTACGCCCTCTGCTTTGCCTTAGCTACTTCCCTCTTTGCTCTATGTCCCATCTCCTTATATTCCTGTCTCCTCTCTTCAGTCCTCTCACTGTCATATTTCTTCTTGGCTAATCTCTTTCTTTGAATGGCGTCCTGCACTTCACTATTCCACCACCAGGTTTCCTTATCATCCATTCTCTGTCCAGATGACACACCAAGTACCTTCCTACCTGTCTCTCTAATTACTGTTGCTGTAGTAGCCCAGTCACTTGGAAGCTCTTTCTTACCACCCAGAGCCTTTAACAGCTCGTCTCTGAATTTCTCACAACATTCTTCCTTCTTTAGCTTCCACCATTTGGTCTTCTTCTCTGATTTTACTCTTTTTCTCTTCTTCACAACAACAGTCATTCTACACACAACCATCCGATGCTGTCTGGCCACGCTCTCCCCTGCCACAACCTTACAGTCTCCAATCTCCCTCAGGTTTCCTCTTCTACACAGAATGTAGTCGACCTGTGTACTCCTTCCTCCACTCTTATAGGTCACTCTATGTTCCTCCCTCTTTTGGAAATAGGTATTGACTATAGCCATTTCCATTCTCTTGGCAAAATCCACCACCATCTGTCCTTCCTGGTTTCTTTCCTTGACACCAAACCTACCCATCACTTCCTCATCCCCTCTGTTTCCTTCACCAACATGTCCATTCAGGTCTGCTCCAATCACCACTCTTTCCTCCCTGGGAATACTCTCTATCACTTCATCCAAATCTTTCCAAAATGTATCTTTCTCCTCCCCATCACATCCAACCTGTGGAGCATAACCACTGACTATGTTTAGCATCAGACCTTCTACTTCTACCTTCAGACACATCACCCTATCTGACACTCTCTTCACCTCTACTACATTCTTTGCCAACTCCTCCTTCAGGACCACCCCTACTCCATTTCTCTTTCTATCCACACCATGGTAAAACAGTTTGAACCCTGCTCCAATACTGCGAGCCTTGCTGCCCTTCCACTTGGTCTCTTGGACACATAAAACATCTACCTTTCTTCTCTGCATCATGTCAGCCAGCTCTCTACCTTTGCCTGTCATTGTCCCCACATTTAGAGTTGCAACCCTCAGTCCTACATTCTTCACTTTCCTCTTCTCCCTCTGTCTCCTGACACGTTTCCCTCCTCGGGTCTTCGACTAACAGTAGCACAATTAGATGCAGGGGAACCTGAATGACAAAAAACACGTTAGAATAGAAAAAATAATTAGAAATACAAAACAGGTTGAACAGCGCAAGTACAGACAGTAGAAAGTGAAGTGTGGTCAATTTGTTCTCCATCAGTTTAAGCCTATAGCAGCATAACTAAGGGACAGCTCAGGAAACCCAAGCCAACCACAGCTATAGGATCTGTTAAAAAGGAAAGACTTCAAAGTCAAAGTCAACTTTATTGTCAAAACTACAATATGTACAGGACATACACAGGATTGAAATTACATTACTCTCAGACCCCTGGTGCAACAATAACCATTTAAACATTAAAACAGTTAGTAAACATTAGCATAATATAAAATAATAAAAGTGTGATACTGTCCTAAATTGTAGCATAGCAGTATAAAAATATAAAAAGTAGATAAAATGAAGGTTCTGATATAGACTTTTGTAGTAAAGTGACAAAGCAGCCTATGAAGTGACCAGTGACATAAGCCCAGTCTTCAAACTGGACAATGTGTCAAGCCGGCTACCCACCGAACGCGTTTCGAGCAGCGGAAGCAGCCGGTTTACATGCAAAGTCTATGTGGAGGAGCGGCGAGGAGCGGCGATGTGTGACGCGGCACGTTTTGAACAGTTCAAGCAGCGCGGCAGAGCGCGACAGTTCTTTTCCGCTCTCGCGGAGCGTCCAGAGCAGCCTCTGTTGGAGTTCAAATAATTGAACTTTGGCGGCTCGCCGCGTTGCAGCAACCAATCGGGAGAGACTCTGCTATGTGATGACGCAACGACGACAGGACTCTTTTTGGACTTTTTAAACTTAGCCCAACGAGCATCCATGAAGAAACCAGCCTCCGGTAAGAAACTTGGCATTTTTACAGTTGCCGCTGTCCGCTCGAGCGTACGATCACCCCAAACATAAAAAAGTTTTAATCTCAACAAAGACTTTCGGAGCTGCAGTTCGGCTCGTAGAAAACCCACTCAAGTAGTAACGAGGCTCACGGACAGCTGATTTTATCTGCCCGGTGTACAGAAAAACAAAACAAACCAGACCGGAAAAGGACCAAGACGCTCCTCCCACTGCGCGTCTTTGGTGTGAACAGACATCTGTTGACAAGCAGCCAACACCGCGCATTGAGAGTGTTTTTGATGCTCAAGACGCGTTCGGTGGGTACCCGGCTTCAGCCTCATGGACAGAAAATGGAAGTTGGTTCCACAAGAGAGGAGCCTGCTGAAAGATCTTCCTCTCATTCTGCTTTTAGAAACTCTAGGAACCACAAGTAAACCTGCAGTCTGAGAGTGAAGTGCTATTTCAGGAAAATGTGGAACAATCTGTAATATAAGATGGAGCTAGGTTGTTGAGAGCTTTGTAGGTTAGAAGTAGGATTCAGTTCAGTATCACCATTGGTTAGCACAACGGCATGTTGTGTTACAAATAAAACTAAATAAAAAATAAACAAAATTTAAGTGAAGTGCACCCCTAAAGTCATTGTTTGTGATAAATTATGTCACGTTAATTTCATTATCTTAGCCAGGAGTGAGTTTAAAAACAGGATGATGCATATATGGACTAGCTGAACGAGGCATCTGTCTCTAAAACAGTTGTTGAATCAAGTGTTTACTTATGTGAACACAGATGTTTAACAACCCATTAAAATACACCAGAATGCATGAAATGATATCTAATTTATTTAAAGTTTTCAGGGGCGACACCCCCACCCCCAGTGTGTCCCCACCAACATTCCAAATGCATCCAACGCCCCTGCATGAACATGTTGAATACTTCCCTTAGACAATTTGTTTAGATCAGAAGATCAGAATCAGAAGATCAGAATCAGGTTTATTGGCCAAGTATGTTGACACACACAAGGAATTTGTTTCCAGCTGTTCGTGTCTCTCTAGAAAGTGTCTCTCTATAAATGCTAAAAACTATACAGATAATTTACATTAAAAAAAAAAAACTTACAATATACATGTTGACAGCATTGCAGCCAATGGTGGCTCCTGGCAAACTTCTTAGCGGGTGCGATTGTTGTGATGCTTAAAGATCATTTGTTTAGTGGGTAGATTAATTTCATAATTGATTTAGAAACAATATACTATACCTTTCCCGTTACGTTTCTTTAGGCTGCATAAACAGCAGGGAACAATACAAACAAGATGATAAATAAATTTACAAAGTTTAAAAATTTGACCCAGTACTGTCAATGGGCGGCTGTGGTTGAGTGGTTAGAGCAGTCGTCCTCCAATGGAAGAGTTGTGGGTTTGAGTCCACCAGTCACATGTTGAAATGTTCCTGGACAAGACACTGAACCCCTCACTGCCTCCGATGGGTGTCCCATCAGTGTATGAATGTGATAAACTCTGATTATTCTCTGTAGAGATATAGTAGAGTGCTGTATGAATTGGTAAATGAGGCACAGTCTGTGTTGTAAAGAGCTTTGAGTGTCTTGATAAGTTAGAAAGATGCTATATAAGTACATCTAAAAAAGCTAAGTCTGGTCCTCTGGACATTCAAAAAACAAAACAAAACAAAGCAAAAAAAAACTGTAGAAACGTTTCGTCTTTCGTCCGAAAGACTTCCTCAGTCTGAGAAGCTGTATTCAGCTCAGTCTTATAAATAGCACCCTCCCACAGTGGATCAACCAGTTGGCTGATGACAGCCGAAACCAGCTGCTCACATGATCAAGGAGGACCATCAGCCTGACGATGGATCGTTAGCACCCTGATGGTTGTTTGCTATTCACAGAGGGCTGAGTGATACTAGCAATAACAGCATTGTAAGAGGGGGACAGTTGAACCCGGAGGCCTCCACCTCTGTTTAATGATGGACGGTTTCTTTTCACAAAGATGGCCTCCTTTACTCCTCTCTCAAACCATCGTTCCTCTCTATCAAGGATGTGAACATCTTCATCCTTGAAAGAGTGACCGCTGGCGTGGAGATGAGTGTAGACTGCAGAGTCCTGACCTGATGATGTTGATCTTCTGTGCTGGGCCATCCTTTTGGCCAGTGGCTGTTTAGTTTCCCCGATATAAGACTGATCACAGCCCTCCTGACACTGAACAGCATACACAATATTACTCTGTTTGTGCCGGGGGACTGGATCTTTGGGATGAACCAGTCTTTGCCGTAATGTATTTTGGGGTTTAAAAGCCACTGGGACGTTGTGTTTAGAAAATAAACGTCTCAATGTCTCTGAAACTCCCGCAACATACGGAATGACCACTGGTCTGGGTCTGGGTTCCTTCTTTTCACCTGATGGCTGGCTGGAGTCCTGTTTGGGTTTCTTCTCTGCTTTCAGGAAGGCCCAGTTAGGATATCCACATTTCTCTAGAGCCTGTTTTGTGTGTGATTTCTCCTTCTGTCTGGCTCCTGAGTTAGTGGGGACGCTGTCTGCTCTGTGGTACAGAGTCCTGATGACTCCTAACTTGTGCTCCAGAGGGTGATGGGAGTCAAACTGTAAATACTGGTCTGTGTGGGTGGGTTTGCGGTACACCTCAGTTTGCAAATTTCCTCTATCAGAAACTGAGACCTCACAGTCCAAGAAAGCCAACCTGCCATTTTTTACATCTTCTCGTGTGAACTTGATATATTTATCCACAGAGTTGATGTGATCAGTGAAATGTTGGACTTCCTGAGATTTAATTTTAACCCAGGTGTCGTCAACATACCTGAACCAATGACTTGGTGGTCTCCCTGAAAAGGATGTCAAAGCTCTCTTTTCTACCTCCTCCATGTACAGGTTGGCAACAATAGGAGAAACTGGAGACCCCATAGCACACCCATGTTTCTGCCTATAATATTGCTCCCCATATGTGAAGTAGGTTGACTGCAGGCACAGTTTCAAGAGTTGACACAGTTGTTCTGTGGAAAGTGTGGTCCTGTTGCTCAGAGTGGTGTCTGATTTTAACCTTAAACAGACCACCTCTACTGCCTCATCAACAGGAATGCACGTAAAGAGTGATGTGACATCAAAAGAGACCATTATTTCATCAGTCTCCATGATGATATCCCTCACACAGCACAGAAGATCAACATCATCAGGTCAGGACTCTGCGGTCTACACTCATCTCCAGGCCAGCGGTCACTCTTTCAGGGATGAAGATGTTCACATCCTTGATAGAGAGGAACAATGGTTTGAGAGAGGAGTAAAGGAGGCCATCTTTGTGAAAAGAAACCGTCCATCATTAAACAGGGGTGGAGGCCTCCGGGTTCAACTGTCCCCCTCTTACAATGCTGTTATTGCTAGTATCACTCAGCCCTCTGTGAATAGCAAACAACCATCAGGGTGCTAACGATCCATCGTCAGGCTGATGGTCCTCCTTGATCATGTGAGCAGCTGGTTTCGGCTGTCATCAGCCAACTGGTTGATCCACTGTGAGAGGGTGCTATTTATAAGACTGAGCTGAATACAGCTTCTCAGACTGAGGAAGTCTTTCGGACGAAAGACGAAACGTTTCTACAGTTGTTTTGTTTTGTTTTTTGAATGTCCAGAGGACCAGACTTAGCTTTTTTAGATTTTTCTACCTGGATTATTGAGCATGCATCAGGGTATATAAATGCAGTCCATTGACCATTTTACTGTGTTGACCAATTTCTAACTCAGCAGTTATTAATGTGGCACATCAATACAACTCAAAGTTTAAAGCAAAACTTAGCAACTTCTCAAAAGACAATGTTCTTTTCCTAAATATTATCTAAATATTTCCCAATAAATGTAAGTGGAGCTAAAACCATAAATGGTCAAACTTATCAGAGTATTTCTTAAACATTTTGAAACAAATATTTTTCATTTTGATTACCATTGAAAATTTTGCTTAACTTCATGGCAGCCAACATAAAGATAATTAATGTTGAACCAGAAGTATGAATTAATTAATTAATACAGTTATTTAGAGGATCCTTTTCTCTATCGCTTTAGCCCCAGTAATGTTCTTACATTTTTGTTTTTGTGAAAATTGGTAGTGAAAATGTATTTATCTGTTTGCTTACAGGATGATATTGTTTCCATCATGTAAAGGGCTACATTTATTGGAAACATGGTTGAAGGAAATAAAAGAAAATTATTCTCTAATGGCAATTTAAAGTAAACCATTATGCAAAGACAATTCAGTAATATTACTCATGGTCATTTCCATAAATCAGGTGAAAATGTAATACTCCTTCATGTCTAAACATACTGTAGTAAACTGCTGGTTTTATATAGAAACGCTGCTTTGCAAAGATGAGGCTTGTTTGTTGCACACAGCAGTCTAATGAAACCAAACCTGTTTGTCTGCAGCAGAAATAATTGACAAACAGAAACAAGCCCTTCAGGAAAAGCTAATAAACGCTGCGATCTGTCCATAAGATGCAAAAACTTTTCTCTAACGAGTCATGGTGGAAAACTTTAAAGCAGGCCAAGCCGTTTCATCTTCACTCATAATCTAGCTTGTGATATGAAATTCCTGTTCCCTCGATCATCTGTATTGATTTTTGTCATCTCAAGCATTAAAATGTTTCCGTCTTTCAGGATAAGCACAAAAGTCGGACAATGCAGGAAAAAGTAACTTGAAGGACAAACAAAAGTAAAGAAGAAACTTAAAACAACAAAAGCAAACAGTGCTGTGTCATCTGATACGTCTGACAGACGTCCACCAGTGGGACATACAGTAAATGTTTCATTGAAGCTGGATCAAATGTGCCAGCAAGCTGAAAGTGTGAGCAAGCATACATACAGTACTTAGCAGTGACATTCAAGTTGTTCTCACCTGCTTAATACAAACTGCATCCAGACGAAAAGGACTCTTACAGTGAGGTGAATTCATTTATCAGTTTATGTTCTTTTATCAGGTCTCTGTTGAAAAGAACTGACTAAACCAGCTTCGAGAAAAGTATCTCTGCACCAATCACAGGTTGAAACCAACTGAGCTACTGGACAACTTGCATTTTGTAGGTCCACTCTGGGTTTTAAAAGATTGCCCCTCAGAAAATCCTTGCTACGCACGTGTAAAATAATCTGATTTGTAATCAGTTCTTCAAAAACAGTAAACTCAGAAACACTAATATACTGTATATTCAGCTAACACATTTTGTCGTTTCTGTAGTTAAATTTTAATGAGATATATTCGAGCTGAGGTTGTTTGAGATGACTAAATAAAGGTTGAATGAATATTCGCGCTGAGGTTGTTGTTAAAACGAGCTGATGACTCAACAACACGCAGCAGCCCCGACTCTGCACGCAGAAAGTCCCCCCCCCGCGAAATCTCTGCTGGCGCTATGAATTCTGGGATAGCCTCCGTCTTGAAGGATTCACGAATGCATCCTTCGATTTCGGCAGGAAGTAGGCCGCATTCCTCGGCCGCATGAGGAGGAGTCTTCGAATTGGGACAGTCCTCCGCGCGGGGCAATGACGTATGCGGCCGACAAATGCGCACTCATGAGGATGCAGCCCCTGAATTGAGACACAGCCTCAGTGTGATTTGAGCTCTTTAGCATAGTATTTTTCACACAAAGCGTTTAATAAAAAATCAGTAAACAAGTTCTCAGCTTCTTTTTGCAGAGAAAAACAACTTATTACACGAAGGCACTGGTTTCAACCGTGAATTTTGGAACTTTGACAAAATGGAGGGTTTTTTCCCGAGGTCAGCCAGTTAGCTCATAGCTTTGCTGCTTTTAACAATCCAAAAATGCGATTTTAGACTGTTAAAACAGGTTTTAAGGGGAAAAGAGAAAGGGAGGTGTCAGTGAAGAGCACCGAAGTTGAGCCTTTTCTCATCCAGTGTCTTCAGTAGAAAGAGAGACGCAAAGAAATGATAAAGCCAATAAATGAAAATGAGGTTGATAATTTTAATTTATAATTGATTTATTGTTTATCGTGACAGGCCTAGTTACAATTGTCAAATTTATGTATGCAACATGTCTCATAAGATTTTAAGAGAGCTTCAACATTTTCCAAGCGTAATAGCATAGCTTGAAAACTTGGGGACACAAGTACACCCCAAAATACTCATTTGTAAACATCAAATAAAACAGTGCTGGCATTTCTTTGGGGTCCATTTACTGGTATACTGTATTCACTTTGTGTGGTAAAATTTCTAATTATACCCAAATAGACATCAATAGTATAGCTTTTGAATCTGCTAGCCACAGGTCCTTGGAAGATTATGGGTGCAATAATTGGGGTTGTATACAATAGAGGGCATGGCCCCCATTCGTAACTGTAAGCCATCAATTCTAGTTTCAGACTTTTTTTTTTTTTGGTAGTTCAGCATAAAACAATTCTGAGTTCTTCTGTTTTTGAAGTTTTGTATACGGTTAGAGGCTGCATGCAGTAAAGCAGGGACAGCTAATTTTAAAGATAAATATATTGAGATATCATCAGCATAACGATGAAAGGCAATGTTAAACTCTGAATATTGATCCCGAAGGCAGTATATAGAGAATAGAATAGGACCTCATACGGACCCTTGCGGTACACCACAACATATACCGTAGGTGCCAAGGAAGAAGAGAATTCCTGTATAGATACAGAGAACGACCTGGTTGTCATTTAACACACTTACTCAAAAAGGAGAATTTTCCTTTAAAAGCTTGTACTAAAAAGTGTCTGCACAAATTCTGTTGACGGTAGTTCCGTTCCTTGTTGCTCAGATGATTTTATGTTTTCTATTTTATCTTCTGCAGTGAGGAAGCCGAGGTACGTCAGAAGGGAACGACCCTCTGCTACATCAGGACCGAACAGTGCCACATTACCATCATCAGCCACGACTCAGGTGTATAATGCGTAGGAAGAGGAGTGACCGATTGCTGCAGGTAGGAGGAAAAGCTCAGGAAGGACGGTCAGAGTCATGAAGGAGGACAAGCCTGCTCTGGAAATTTTGGCCAAATTTAGCTGTTTTAGCTGTAGCTGCTGCTTCTGCCTTCATCTCCAATCTGCCAATGACATTTATCTATTTAACTAATTAAAATTAAGACAATGCCATAGAATACATCAAAATTTGTCTTTTTGTGCTCCAAGTTCACTGGAAAACGTTACTTTGTTTTATTTTGGGATAATTTAGTTTCTCAGGATCAATTATTTTATAGTGAATACACTGTTGGACCATTTCCCCCAAATTAGTTACTGCAATTAAAAAAGTGCCAAAAATGGACATGAGGAATCAAACATGTCGGTTTAAAGTTTCTGATTCACAGCTTTAGTTGATCAGAGCTTAGTTTTTGTTTTAATGCTTCAGAATGTCCTGGTAGGAAATTAGCTGAACTTTTCATGCTAGTGAACAGCTGCTACTCTCGAGTGTGTTGAGTCATAAAATCTTAAAACGGTTTTGCACATTACACATATTTTATTTCCTAGAAAGCAAAAGCAGGTCCAGCAGCTGTGATTTCTGTGGAAAACACTTGACAGCCACGTATCATTTTACAGGAATGTTCTTAAATGTTTACTATTTATTTTCTGTTCGTGCACTGAGTTACTGCTTCAAATAAGGCCAACAGAATAAGTCGTTTATCTTCTGCTGGACCTGAACATCCTGATGAGTTACTGCTAACACTGTATTGATTCACGTTTGCTTGTGTTATTTTATTCTTGTCATTGTATTTATTACTTTTGTAACCAGCTGTGGTGAATGTATCCGACACAACAAACCAGTATGTGACATAATGGACTCACTCCATCAAGAAAGAGTTTATAAATTGCTGTTCCTTCGTAAAGAATGTTGCCATTTTGTCATCTTTTTAAGCCAAACAAAATTTGTTTTAAACTCCCAACATTTTTTATTTTATTTTTATTTTTTGGCAAAAATCTTGGAGAATCTCTGTGCACTTTATTAATCTGAGGCCTCCGGCTAAAAATTGTTTTTTGTTTTTTAATGTAGTCAAAACAAGTGTGATTTTTGTCTACATTATAATATATCTGACTAATACTTTTACCTAACATCTGAAGAA
>JBBPBX010019817.1:0-29188 GCA_038048925.1 Garcialebias charrua | reverse complement strand
TGCTGAGCTAGCTGCTAACCGGGCACCGTCAAAACAGACCCGGCGGTCACATGACCAGCTCGCGCTCAGTCTCGGTGTCTCAGCGTCTAAGCTCAGATACACGTTTAAATGAGCTAACTTACCTGAATTTATAACTTTTATGACTTCTGTCGAGCCTGAAGCAACAATGTTGGAGCACAGTCTCCTCCTCCGCCCTGCTCTGTTTTGCTCGCTCAGCTGAGCTCCTGCTGCTCGGCGCGGCCACTACTAAGTCACGTGACCAGCTCGCGGTCTCGGTGTTTCAGCCTCTAAGCTCAGATTCACGTTTACACAAGCTAACTTACCTGAATTTATAACTTTTATGACTTCTGTCGAGCCTGAAGCAACAGTGTTGGAGCGCAGTCTCCTCCTTGCTCCATTCAGAGCTGCGCGCGGCCAGAGCGGTTCACTACAACCTTCCCTCAAACTCAATGCCTCCACTGGCCTCCCCCACCTCCCCTGGCGCAGCAACCTAGGAGATACGAAGACGCCAAGGGCTGGTCGCTCACCCAGTGGCCATGCTGGGACCCCCCACTCACTCCACACACATATGTATTATGTCTATTTATGTTGCTTTGCTGTGGTAGATTTTTAGATGCTTCAAACTGTATCCTGTCAAGGACACAGTGTGAGAGATTTATTTTTATTTTTATATATACCGTATTTTCCGGAATATAGGTCACGGTTTTTTGTCTATTTTGCATGCCCTGCAACCTATACAGGTGACCCCCGACCTACGACCCCATCGACCTGCGAACCACGGGACCTACGAACATATCATATTTAATAAAAATATGAAATTACTGTATTAAAAAAAAAAAAAAAATTTTTTTTTTTTTTTTTGTGTTTTTGTGTTTAAATGTTCTTAATTTCATGTTCTGGTTGTTTTAAAGGCTTTATAAATAATAATTATGATAAAAAAGATCATTTCTGATCATTTTTGAGCAATTTCTGAGCAATCTTGGGCAACAGGAAGTAGGTCTTCAGTTTACACGGTCACAAATTAATGTAGAACACCGGACGCCATCTTAGGTTAGCTGCCGAGAGCCGGACGAAGACTGGTGACCAGGATGGCTTCATATGGATTAATTACTAGCTGGAAACGTCTCTGTGAACTCTGTGGATGTCTCAGGCAGCAGCGGATTTATCGCCGATCGTGCCAGGCCGCCGTGCGAACACCTCCGGCCGGCCTGGCTACACCTCCGGCCTGGCTAGCTCCAGAAGCTAACACGGGAGCTAACACGGTAGCCGGCCGAAGACTGGTGACCAGGATGGCTTCATATGGATTAATTACTAGCTGGAAACGTCTCTGTGAACTCTGTGGATGTCTCAGGCAGCAGCGGATTTATCGCCGATCGTGCCAGGCCGCCGTGCGAACACCTCCGGCCGGCCTGGCTACACCTCCGGCCTGGCTAGCTCCAGAAGCTAACACGGGAGCTAACACGGTAGCCGGCCGAAGACTGGTGACCAGGATGGCTTCATATGGATTAATTACGAGCTGGAAACGTCTCTGTGAGCTCTGTGGACGTCTCAGGCTGGAGCAGGAGCTACAGATTGATCGCGCCGCCGCTCCAACACCAGCTCATGGCTTGGCTAGCAGAAGCTAGCCAGCTAGCTAACACAGGTCTGGAGCAGCTGCGGTGGTTCACTGGCCGGCCGCCGCGCTGCTCGGCCCCGACAACAATCAACGCATGGCAACCTAAGATGTCGGCTTTGACCATCTCAAAGTAAGAAAATATATTTTTATTTATTCTGTAAATGTGAATAGCAATGTTTAACATTACAGTACACTACTGTACATTTAATGTGTGTGCGCGCTCCGTTAGCATGATAAATAAAGGTTGAATGAATGAATGAATGAATAATTTTTTTTTTTAATATAATTTTCACCCCCTACCTACGAACGGATCGAGCTGCGAACCGTTCTTAGGTCCCTAATTCGTTCGTAAATCGGGGGTTTGCTGTATTTAGGTGCAACCTATTTATGGCTCTTACAATAATGTCAGCTAACAATTTTTTTTAGGTGTTTATCCTGCTAAAATTAAAATACGTGCAGGTCTGTTCGCTGCTATAGGACGTGACGTAGGTACGACCTATATTTAGGTGCGACCTATTTGGATTGGATTTTTCCAATTTTTTGGCAATAATTGGCCAAAGCGACCTATATTCCGGTGCAACCTATATTGCAGAAAATACAGTAACTCTCTCTTTATGTTGTCTTCCCCTTTTCTTATCTAATCAACAGGGGCAGCACATCTTAGGAGCTGCAGCCCCCTGTACACTTCTGTCCATCTTTAGGACGGCTGTATGGAAAGTAATTTAGTTGTACTTCACTGCGCAAGGATAATAAAAGCATTCTGATTCTGAGACACCGAAATAAGGTGACATAATCTTCCCTTTGCCTTTTTCGTGTAAATATGACATCTGGGTAAGCTGGTGAAGATTCTCAGTCGTCCAGGACATGATAAAATCAGAACAAGCGCTCAATACAAAAACAACTGGACTTTATTTGTTGCAGAAAACGTTTCACCCTTTATCCGAAGGGCTTTTTCAATTCAAAAGAGCAGCTGTGAAACAGAAGTTTTATACAGGCAACATGCCTGTATAAACATGTTGGTGCGTGGCATGTTGCCTGTATAAAACTTCTGTTTCACAGCTGCTCTTTTGAATTGAAAAAGCCCTTCGGATAAAGGGTGAAACGTTTTCTGCAACAAATAAAGTCCAGTTGTTTTTGTATTGAGCGCTTGTTCTGATGACATCTGAGTAAGTGTCCCAAACAAACAATGCACATGTACCGGTATGTCTAATTTAAATGTGCATAATAAATGTTTATTTCATTTTCTGTGTTTGTGAAATTTGCTGTAAAGTATACAAAACACATTTTCACAGCTGTCAAAGCTTCAACGCATGTTGTTGTTAAGAACATCATCATAGCAGCTGCATTTAGAAATGCAACTCAACCATATTGATAATTTTGTTTCTTTAAATGTTAAAAGAAAGTTTACATTGCGGTTAAATGCCAGTCATACGGAAGCGCATCATGCTTCTTTGTTTTAATAAAAATGAAAATCATGCATAGACATTCACATTATGCTGGTGAAGATTCTCAGTCGTCCAGGACATGATGAAATCAAAAAAGGCGTTCAATACAGGATCAACTGGACTTTATTTGTTGCAGAAAACGTTATTTGTTGCAGAAAAAAAGTCGAAACGTTTTCTGCAACAAATAAAGTCCAGTTGATCCTGTATTGAACGCCTTTTTTGATGACATTCACATTGTAAACAAGTAGCTGTGGTGAAACCCTCTTTTATCCCACAACCAAACCCACCTCAGCAGGGTTTGGTCATAAAATACAAGTCAAGAGCAAGTTTACTGCAGTGTGTGGTCATCAAATAATCATTCAAAAGACAACTTGTGCTTAATGGATACTTTGATGTTGTCATTTTCTAAGGCTGAAGCTCCAAGAGGGAAATAATCAGTGCCATTTAACATGCTCATCTTACACCATCAACAAAGACACAAAGGAAGTGCTGAACAATGCTGGTCATTTTACTCTGACGCCAGAGCTGTCTCCTCTACTCAGTCCTTTTTTTATTTTTCAAGTCTTTCAAAGCACTGTTATGACTTAGTGATATATCTTCTCACCGAACAGAATGTCTGCTTTGCACATCAGCTTGTATCTCAAGTGATTTTTTTTTACTTTCGAGGAAGACAGACAAGATCAGGGCTGATACCAAACCAGCCTCCTTTCAGAAACATTCTAATGAAAGTTCATATTGAGCACAGCAGAGCTAAGAAGATTAATCAAATCAATTACAGTAAAGCTAATAGCACTGAATGTTTTCATCTACCTCACTTCAGCTTGTCTCCCTGAAACCTAAAACCATCAGTTCTCACAGATGCAGCCTTGGGAGGAAACAGGATTCCTTAAAGCAGACATGACAAACATTGCTGTTTAACAGGGACTCTTTTTATGAAAAGGCACAGAGAATGAACTCATCGACGTCTGCTGAGAATCTGAAAATTAAATTGGGTTGTGTTGGTTTCCAGCAGGGCGCCCGAGCAGCTGAAAGCACTTTTCTCACTTTCACAAGGGAGCTGCCATTGTTACAAAACATAAACAGATGTTCTGCTGTTTCTATAGGTGAGAAACCAGCAGCAGAACCTCATCCAAGACAACAGCGACAGATTGCAGAGAACTGCACCACAGTGTTTGTAGACACAATTTTCCTTTTACTTAATTTGGGTAAATTTGACATCTGTGCCAGTGTGTTTGTCCAAAGCAAAAGCAAAAAATGCACCTGTATCCCAAACTGACTGCAGTTATCTCAGTACAAGAGCACCCTGTTAGCAGAAATAGAATATAAATTTGTATCAAACTGTTGTGCACCAATACCTTCAGATGGCAGAAATTCATTATTGTGTTAGGATTTACATGAGGAGAAAACATTTTCAAAAGCCTAATTGTATGAAAACAAATGCATGTCTGATAGTATTAATTCATTCTTTCATTTTAATTGCTGTCAGAAAAAGCTTTAGAAATTAAAGATGTCAAAGCATCTAAATCAGATTATGATTGTGGTTATGAATATTGTAAAACGCTCATGATTTTATTCACCTGTAAGCAACACAAAAACATGTCTGAATGTGTTGACTGCGTAAGATCTGTTAAACTCAATAAAAACATATAACCCGTATGTGGACAAGACATAGTGTCAAACACACAAACACACTTTCACACAGACATGCGTGGTGAGTTGAGCTTTCAGGTACCGTATTTTCCATCATATAAGTCGCATTGCCCTATAAGTCGCATCAGTCCAAATATGTCTGATGAAGTGGAAAGATCCATAAATACGTTGCTTCACCGTATATGTTGCATCTATTATGCGTCACTGCTGACACATCACATTTATTGTGCATCAACGCTGACAACCCGGAAATGTGGGCTGAACTCGAAAATGCGGGCCGGTGTTGTAATAATAATAATAATAATAATAATGAATTTAATTTGTAACGCACTTTTCATTAACAAAAATCTCATAGTGCTACAAAGTGCAACTAAAATCAACGATCAAATAAAAACAAGTGATAAAATCAAGTAAAATCAATGATAAAACAACAAAAATCAATAATAAAATCAATTAAAAACAATGATAATATCAACTAAGATCAAAGATAAAATCATGTGGAGGCAGAGTAGGCTCGCTTAAAAAGAAAGGTCTTTAAGCCTTTTTTAAAGTCAACCAGTGACTGTGGAGCTCTCAGGTAGTCAGGGAGGGAGTTCCATAGGCGGGGGGCAGCCACACAGAATGCCCGGTCTCCCATGGTCCTTAATTTGGTTCGTGGAAGGTGAAGGAGATTACTGTTCTGTGATCGTAGAGACCGGGTGGATGAATAGGGTGCAAGAATGTCCTTTAGATAATCTGGTGAAGTTCCGTGTAAGCATTGGTGGGTAATGAGAGCAATTTTGTACTGAATTCTGTAGGTGACAGGAAGCCAATGGAGGTTATGGAGAATGGGTGTAATATGTTCAAATTTACGAGCTCTCAATAAAATCCTTGCTGCACTGTTTTGAATATATTGAAGCTTCTGAAGGTTTTTGCCAGGGATTCCAATAAACAGGGAGTTGCAGTAGTCGAGCCTGGAGGAGACAAAGGCATGGACGAGTTTCTCAGCATCAGAAAAAGTTAGAGATGGGCGAAGTTTGGAGATGTTTCGAAGATGGAAGAAGCAGGTTTTAAACAGATGCTTAATGTGATTTTCAAATGTAAGATGAGAGTCAATTTTTATTCCAAGATTTGTAACAGAGTCGGAGAGGGGGATGTCTTGTCCAGAAAAGGATATTGTTATTATAGTTGATGTTTGTACCTGGTGAGGGGTGCCAGTCAGTATGGCCTCAGTCTTGGAGCAGTTTAATAATAATACAGTAATAATAATAAACTTTATTTGTATAGCACCTTCCTACAATGCCTTGCATTGACCAAGGTGCTTAACAGGATAAAAAGATGAATAAACTGGAACAATAAATCAGTGAAAATAGAATAAAAAACAACAGTAATAAAAGAAGGCAATGGAAATAAAAAATGCTACATACTAAAATACCAAAAGTAATAAAAGTTACACACTGAAAGCTTTTTTGAACAAGTGGGTCTTCAGTCTGGTTTTGAACAGAGTCAGATCAGAGGTGGCACGCAGCTCAAGGGGGAGGCTGTTCCAGGCTTTTGGGCCGGCAACAGAAAATGACCGGTCTCCCCATTGTTTGTACCTTGAGCGAGGCACCTCCAGCAGGTGTTGACTGGCAGATCGTAAAGCTCTGCCGGGCTGATGGGCTTTCAAAAGTTCTGAGATGTAGAGAGGTGCAAGTCCATTCAAAGCTTTGAAGACAAACATCAGCAGTTTGAACTGTATCCTGAACTAAACGTTTAATTGAAGAAAGTTCTGATTCATCCATGCCCTTATTTCCTCCAGGCAGGTAGAGAGGGCAGTGAGTGAAGATAGAGATGACAATGGTGATGATGATGATGATGCTCCAGTCCTGATGTAAAGCTGTGTATCGTTGGCATAACAGTGAAAAGAAATGTTGAACTGATTAATGATTTGACCTAAAGGCAGCATGTAAAGGGAAAAAAGCAGGGGCCCCAGAACTGACCCTTGAGGGACACCACAGGAGACACAGACAGTCTGGGAAGTGGCATTGCCAAGACTAACACATTCCAGCCTATTGGAGAGGAATGATTTAAACCAGTCCAGGACAGTGTCACAGAGACCGACCTCCACATGAAGACGGTGGATGAGGATACTATGGTCCACAGTGTCAAAAGCTGCAGTAAGGTCAAGGAGGACAAGGATGGAGGGAGAACCAGTGTCAGCAGCCATGAGGACATCATTTGTTACTCTCAGCAATGCAGTCTCAGTACTGTGAGCTGCTCGGAAGCCAGACTGAAACTTCTCACACAGAGAGGGTTGTTGTAGGTGGTCCTGCAGCTGAGCAGCAACTGCTTTTTCCAGCACTTTGGACAGAAATGGGAGGTGGGAAATTGGGCAGTAATTAGAAAGAATGGCCCTCATGCACGAACCGTTCGTACGCACAGATTTGTTCTTAAACTGTGCGTACGAGTGATTTAGGATCATTTGTGGCATTCAACAATGTTTTCGTATCCTAGGATTTTTTTCAGATACGAACAAAATTTACGAGTGGTCCGGACCTGTCGTAAATTTACGAGGAGTCGGTCCGCTGTTATCCAGACGGACTTCCTTCACTAATAACTTCATATTTTGTTACTCAGAAAGTATTCTGAGTTTAAAAAGAATTAAATGCAACGACACAAATTTGTTAAATTAAAAGAAGCGGCTTCAACCCCCCCGCGCCACTCATGTCGACCACCGTGCGCCACGCCACGCCCCCCACCCCCGCGCGCGGCCGCGCCACTCATGTCGACCACCTCCTGTCATGTTGGCACGCTGCGCACCTCTTGCCACCACCTCCTGTCATGTTGGCACGCTGCGCACCTCTTGCCACCACCTCCTGTCATGTTGGCACGCTGCGCACCTCTTGCCACCACCTCCTGTCATGTTGGCACGCGTGCCAACATGACAGGAGGTGGTCAAGGATTGACCACCTCCTGTCACCACCTCCTGTCCGTGCTGCGGCGAGATGTTTTTTTGAAGCCATTTTCAGATCAAACCATTTATTCTTGATTTCTGATACTGTACGACCCACGGGAGAACATGCACTATATTAATATGAAGTTAACTGTAGTTTCGAGACACTTTAAAATGCTTCTGTTCAAAAACACATCCGACACTTGCGGGGGGGGGTAGCAGTGCGCGACTGAGAGCAGATCTCCGAACGCGTAAAGTTCTTCTTTTTACTTCTTGAGTTTGAATGAATGGACACTTCCTGCTGTCTGAGGCAGGAAACGTGGCCTTATATGGTGTTTTGAGGGGTGGGGATTATGTAAATGACCTTTCTGCGTGCACGCGCAGCTGTTTAGAACAGGTGGGATTCATCATATTTACGCAACCCATTTACACACGTTTCCTCATGATAGAAGACTTTGTTGAATCTGACGTGGCATGTTCGTACGAACGCTTCGTACGAACAGAAGTAGGAGAAATTTAGGATAAAAATACGAACATTTTCGTGCATGAGGGCCAATGTCGGGATCCAAATTAGATTTTTTTCAGAAGAGGCCTAACGATGCCAGTTTTTAGAGGCAGTGGGACACGACTAGATTGTAGAGACTTATTTATTATTTGTGTGATTAATGGGCTTATTGCAGAGTGATTGGATTTTATGAGAGATGAGGGGAAGGGATCCAGGGTGCAGGATGAAGGCTTCATTTTCTTGATGATGGTCTCCACTTAACTCTGAAAAACTTCATCAAAGCTGCTCAGGGACCTAGAATGCAGACGGGTAGATGGCACACGAAGAACAGGGAGGTCGTGGAGCTGAGATCTGATAGTGTCAACTTTGTTTTTAAATGATGAAAGGAACAGGTTGCATTTTTGAACAGATTCCTCATGAGTTTGTTTAATGGGATTAAGCAGATGAGTTATTGTGGAGAAGAGTTGTTTAGAGTTTCTAGGGCAGTTGTTGATGATGTTGGAATAATATTTGGAGCGTGCTTCTTTAAAAGAGTAGGCATAGGCTTTCTGATGTTCTTTGTATGCCTGCTTATGTACAGATATACCAGATGATTTTACACGTCTCTCAATAGCACGGCCAGTTGCCTTAATCTTGTGCCGCTCATCAGTGTACCAGGGGGCTGAACGGGAGAAAGACACCACCAGTCTTGTCTTCAGGGGAGCATGGAGGTCCAGAAGCTCCTGGAGAGATTGGTTGTAGTAATTCACAGTCATTTGCAGATGAATGATTGACAGTGGTCAGGGAGTGAATATCAGCGAACAGAACCTCAAGGGAAATGTTTTTA
The DNA here is from genome assembly GCA_038048925.1 of Garcialebias charrua. Taxonomy (NCBI): domain Eukaryota; kingdom Metazoa; phylum Chordata; class Actinopteri; order Cyprinodontiformes; family Rivulidae; genus Garcialebias; species Garcialebias charrua. The sequence goes on along the minus strand of JBBPBX010019817.1, from coordinate 20,233 downwards.
AAGTCACGGAACTGGATAAGTCGTTTGGGATTTGAAGCAGGCAAAGTTGAAGGCACTTCCAGGGAGATGACACTGTGGTCCGAGACACCCAGGTCATATACAGATAAGTTATTGATGAGTACAGTGTCTGTAATCACCAAATCCAGAGTATGCCCCATATTGTGCGTAGGGGTGTCAACATGTTGGGTGAGATTGAGAGAGTCCAAAAGAGACTTAAAATCTGTTGCCAGAGGGGAAGAGGAATTGTCCATGTGGATATTTACATCTCCAAGAAAAATATTTTTTACAGGGGAGGTGCAGAAAAAAGTGAGAGGTCATGCATCTCTGAGTTAAATGAAACATGCGGTTTGGGAGGCCTATAAATCAATATAACATTCATCAGGAGGGGGGCTTTGAGGTTGAAGGCCAAACTTTCAAAAGAAGAAAAGTCCTGAGAAGCCAGATGTGACCATTTTAAATTACTGCGGTAAATTACAGCCAGACCACCACCGCGGCCAGTGCAACGGGCTCTCTGCAGATAACTGTATCCAGAGGGACAAGCTTCATTCAGAGAACTGTACACATCTGGTTGATGCCATGTTTCTGTAAGGCACATGAGGTCCAAGTTCTTCTCCAGAATGTGATCATGAATTAGACAGGATTTGTTGGATAGTGATTGCACATTAAAAAGTTATATTTTAATACCAGTTGGAGTAGAAGCCTTTAGAAGAGGTTTAAGCAGACTGAAGTCCACTCCACGTTTTCCTTGCCACTTCGTGCGTTGTGGACTACAAGGGACTACAGACGCAGCGTTCTAATGACGTAATCGAGGTGCGACACGTCGCATAGACCAGACAGAAGGGATCGTGTCATACCCAGCTTGCCGAGAATGAACAGATTTCTTCGAGAGCCTCTATGGATGTAACGAGGTCTACGCAGAAGTCCCAGTTGTTTGATGGTGGAAGCAGAAGGTGGAATGGAGCAGTTGTTAAGTCCAATCAGCTGCGAAGCGGAGTATGTCATCATTGAGCCAGCCAAGCTGGGGGAAGCTAGCACAGAGCTAGCCGCTAACAGCAGACCCACGGCTCCGAAAAAATATCCAAGAAGCAGTGAGATGTAACTTGAATGAGCATAACTTGAAGAGGAGCACAGGAGAAAAACCAGAACAGTCCAGACGACACAGGAAGTTGACAGAGGCAAAAGGTAAGCGCAACAATAATTGCAGCTACGTAGTTCTCCAAGCAAAGTTTGTGCTTCCGTGCTGGAGTTGACAAGAGGTTGACAGTCCAAATTCCGGTTAGGAAGTGCTAACATAGCTGTCCGTAAAGTCCTTGATTGATAAAACACTGAACAAAATAAGTCCAGATAAATGTCCAAAATAATTTCCAAAAAATAGCAACAATAAAATAACTTTTTAGCGCGGAGAAGCGGCGAACATCATGCCAGCGTCCTCTCACCACGCCCTCCTCCCTAGATTAGAGCCAAAAATTGTTTGGTTGCCAAATGGCGGCTGCGGGAGCGTGCACAGGTGGACTTTAACAAGAATTTAACAAGATTAACACTTAAAAACAATTATTTGTTTGCTCAAAATTATAGTAAGAGTGTGTCTCAGTCTAACTTTTGCTTAATAAATGCACTTTGACAGTCAAATCAGTAGCTTTAAGTATCTTGGAGTCTAGTTCACGAATGAGGAAAAAATGGAGCGAAAGACCGATAGGCGGATAGGTGTGGCATCTGCAGTGAAGCGGGCGCTGTACCGGTTTGTCGTGGTGAAGATAGCTGTCTCAGTCTAACTTTTCCTTAATAAATACATTTTGACGGTCAAATCAGCTGCATTTCAAAACCCGATACGCAGAAATAAGCACGTGCACAGGAGAACTCGCTTTGCAGTTCTTCAAAATTTAACAGGATAACCACCTAAAAACAATTATTTGTTTGCTCAACTTTATAGTAAAGGTGTGTCTCAGTTCAACTTTTCCTTAATAAATGCACTTTGACAGTCAAATCAGCTGCTTTTTCAAAAGTATTCGCTACCCCAGTGCTCTGGGAGCGCGCTTTGAGGGATGAAATTGGGAAGTAGGAATGCTGAGCATTTCTTTGAAATTCATCAAGATAAGCACCTAAAACAATTGTTTGTTTGCTCGACATTATAGCAAAGGTATGTCTCTGTTGAACTTTTACTTAATAAATGCACTTTAATCGTCAAATTAGCTGCATTTCATCGGGGCGGTGCAGTGAAATGAAGCAGATTTGACAGTTGCTCCAGGTGAACTGGGTGAAGTTGGCTGAATGGCAAGCCAGTTGTGTCATTAATAGCCACTTTTTACCAATTACATGACACAACAGCATGCCATACTACTCGAGTGCCATCTAGCGGCTGAAAAGAGTAGTGTTCAATATTTTCAATCAGAATGAATGAAAANTCGTGACATACTTCTGGTAAAATGCAATCCACATGCGCCACTTCCGGTTCCCATCCACTGCCGTTGTTGTTAGTGTTAGCTCCTAGTAGCTGACAACGGCCCGAAATGGGAAGCGGCTGCGAGCTACTGGCACTACACGCGAGTACCGTTGTGTCCGCCCACCGGTGGGAACAGCTGTTCTGAGGGGGGGTTTCGGCGAACATTTATCACGGCTATCCGTAGGGGGAACGTCGCCATAATTTTATATGGTTTTATATGTGTATAGTTATTATTGTTGTGTATGCAGATGTTTTATTAATTGCATTTAGTCATTTATGTTCGTGTCTTTCCCGCTAACCGGAAGTGCGCCGTCTGGGTAATGACTGTGGAGGTGCTGGAACGGATGTCCGTGGCATATAGTCTATTCTGACTGAACATCACTTCTTTTAGGACCTCCACATTCTGGTAACAATAATACAGTTTAGCTACTGAACCTAAAATACTCAATTCTTTGCTTTGAAACAGAATAAAGTATATTTACGTTGTTTTTTTTTTTTTTGCTTCACTTAAACTAGTTGATCTTTGTAGTTGTGCAAAACCAAATTCCTCAATATCAGGACCTTAAACTTGGCAATTTTCAGCTTTTTACACTTACAATCAAAGCAAAATTATTAGACTATTTATTCCTAAAAATAAACACACGTCACAATGTCCCAAATTTAAAATGTTTTTCCATCTGTTATAATATTCAACTTATTTAGATGCAGGGATGCAGGGACACAGTCAAGACAGCTGAACTGCAGCCGCACAGCCCAACAACAGGGAGTGAAGTAGAAACCCTGTTTGGTAAGCAACATATTTGGCAAACTGATCATTAATATTTAAAAGGGCTGAGTCAGGTCCTCTGGACGGGTGTGGCTTTGTGAAGAAAACTCGTCCATTGTTAAACAGGGGCGAAGGCCTCCGTGTGCATCTGTCACCCTCTTACAATTCTATTATTGCAAGTATCACTCAGCCCTCTGTGACTAGCAAGCAGCCATCGAGGCACTGACGATCTGTTGTTAGACTGATGGTCCTCCTTTTCCATGTGAACAACTAAATTGGTCTGTCACGAGCAGACTGGTTGATCCTCTAGGACAGTGGTTCTTAACCTTTTTTGAGGTACCGAACCCACCAGTTTCATATGCCCACTCACTGAACCCTTCTTTCAGCATGACTGGAGCTCCGTCCGTACAAACTGCAGAAACCATATCCCATGAAAGATTATTGTCTCTGAAGAAGTCATTCACAAGCTTCTTCACATCGGCTGCCTTAGTTGTTGTTGTAAGAGGCTTACAAAATAAATAAATAAATCTTCTTGTATCGTGTCTTCTTTCAGATAGCGCACAAAAACAGCAAGCTAGCTTAGGTTAGAAATGTCTGTGGTCTCTTCAAGTTGAAGGCTGAATTTTGCCGAACTTGAAATTAGATCTGCAACTATTTGAGCCAAGACGTCTTTACTCATGTTCTTTATTCTGTCGCTGATGGTGTCATTTGAAAGAGGAATTTGGGATAGTTTACCTTCGGCCGCTGTTCTGAGTAGCAGATTTGCCATCTTTAACGCAGCTGGTTTTATGAGTGTTTCACCGATGGCGTGTGGCTTACCCTGCTTTGCGATCAAATAAGCAACTTCGTACGATGCTGCGAGGATCGGTTTGCTAACGGGTACAAATCCAAGAGCAGGCAGAGTTACCCTTTTATCGAATCTGGCTCGTTTCACCTTGAATTCAGCAAGCGTTGTGTTCTTGTATTCCCCGTCTCCATGCAGTTTCATGAAGTGTTCCTTTAGTTTTGCCGGTGTGAGACTAGAGTTGCTCAACTTGGCATTTTTTTGCTTGACATATTTAGTATGGATTAAAATATTATGAAAAAACCCAACGTACAACTACGACAGCCATTGACTACTGCACGCACTAAATTCCCTGCAGCACTGATTGGCCAAGCAACAGCCAATCAGTGCTGCAGCCAATCACATTATCCTCTGCACTGTAGAGGATGACTCTGCAGCCATCACTTGCTGCAGGGCCAAGCGGAGTGTGTCATCACGACTTTACACAAGTGTGTCTTTACCTCCGTGGCAGAGGCTCCACCGAACCCCTAAAACAGACTCCTTGAACCCCTGGGGTTCGATCGAACCCAGGTTAAGAACCACTGCTCTAGGAGAAGGCACTGCTATAAGACTGAGTTTGTAGCAGCTCCTCAGACTGAAGAAGTCTTAGATAAAAGATGAAACGTTTCAACAAAGGAGAATCTGTCCAGAGGACCTGACTTACCATAACCTTTTTAGATGCATCTACCTGGATTGTTGAGCATCAGGGACGTGCAGAGCCCACTAAAGGGGCAGGTGCTCAAAAAAAAAGGGGGGCACATCTAACTGCATTTTAGGACAGAATTTTAACAAAGTCACATAGCTTTCAGAGTTAAATAAACAATGATAAATTACAAAATTGTGAGATATACTATCAAAGCTTAGGAAAACCTCTACATAGAACATACAACTATCCATATGTAAAATATTTTATTAGTAATTTCTTTCTGCAGGTCTACTTTGTTATAGGAAAGTATTGCAATATTCAAACCTGCGATTTAGCAAGATACTGTATGTAAATCAGAGCTACACCACCAGATATATTTTGTCTTTACAGAATTACACTATTAAAAATAGAAACAAGGGCACAATGCAACTTTTTAGTGTACTGTAATCTATAAAAGAAAGAGCTGCCTGGTTTGCTACACTTGCAGTGGAGATGAAGATGGTCCATTCAGAAAAGCAGAGCTGCATCAAACTTTAATGTGGAACTGCAGAAGAAAACTAAACAAAAGCAAAAATTGAATTGTTAATGCATATCACCATGAGAAAAGCCTACTGAGACTAACTGACCACCAAAATTTATACATATATCTCTATTTGTGTCTTAGTGTATTTGTAAGTACCTATATACATTTTCTTCAATCTTTCCTCTTCTTTTTTCTTGTCAGTTTCTCTTTTTTCCTCATTGTCTCATCTTCTCTGTGTTGAGTGGAGGACAATGTCTCTTATTTATTTCGGTCTCTTGCCTTTCTTTTTTCCCCCAAACTGAATCTAAGATCCAAAATCTTCTTTTCCATCATGGTGAACTGTTTAAAAACAAACTTCCAACTTTTAAGCATTTTTGCTATTTTTGTTCTCTTCTTATTTATTTATTTTTATTCATTTTATTTTATTTATTCATTTCAGATTTAAAACACATGGACAATTTACAAACACATGAAAGAAAAAACAAGATATAAAATGAAAGGTAGTAGAAGAAGAAAAAAATCTTGTCATATCTGCCCCTTCTTAAAACAACTGTGCAGCAGCAGTTTTCTGTTGGTCATGTCTCGAAAAATGTCAATGACCTCAGTGAGGTCATTGACATTTTTTGCAATTATGTTGCTAATTATTTGCAAAACAAACTTATTTGCGCATGCCAGAAATCTTTGCTTGCTATTCTAAGTTTTGTTTGTCATTCAAAGTTTTGCTTGCGATTCTCACATGACATCGTGGGCAGAGCCTAAAATCGCAACAAAAGATTTCTGATGTGTGCAAATAAAAGTTTATGTTTTGCAAATAACTTTTTAAGTTCACGAGAGAAAAATTAGCTATTTAATTTAAAAAAAATGTTTTTTAAACAAAAGTTTTTGCTTTAAAAAAATGAAATCATTACAATTCCAAAAGTTTTGATTACAATTTTATTTTACATAACTGAGGTTAGTTTTTTTTTTCGTTGACTAATTGTGAAACAAATTTAACTCCATACTCTGCGAACCAGACCCTAAACTTACTTAAAGTCTGGATAGGTTTTTCCCCTTCATTTGTACGCTTTTATTGGACAGGAGCAACTTGATTGGTTATTACATTTATCTATTATGGTAGTTCAGGGTGAGTTATTTTTAATTCTAAATGAATATTCTTGTTGGACTTTTATTTAAGTGCTATTTTCCTTCAAGATACATTTACCTAACGCTAGAATTAATGCAATGTACATTATGCAGCAAAGGAAGTTAGAAGATCGGACATATATCCATTATGGAGAGATGATAGGTTTTGGACGGGCGATGTGCTCCCTATTGCATAAGCCAGGGGTGTCAAAGTCAAATACATGGAGGGCCAAAAAAACAAATTTGCTACAAGCCAAGGGTGGTTCAATGTTTATTTTAAGGGGGTGATATAAGATTTTTTTTCTTCTTCTTTTTGCACTCTTTTCATTCAATGTTTTCTTTTTTATTAATTTGTTTTATTTTGTCTCTTTTAAATGAATGAATAAATGGATTAAATAAAATATTAAATAGCTTTACATCTGTTAAGTTCTTGGCATAAACCAACACAGACAGACATGTTCCTGCTTTTAGTAGTGTACATTGTTTTATAATGTAGCTGTTTATGTTTCATTTTTTAACACAGTTTTCTTGTGATTTTTAATTAATATGCTTTTTTATGATTGTTTACTGTTGGCTGCAAGTATCAAGCTGCAAAATCCTTCATTTTCTACAGCTGATAGCTGTTGGTCATTAATTATGATGAAGTTTAGCAACTTCTCGGTGAACATTTGAGCTCTGTGGCTTCAGCGGTGTGTTTTTCTTTTTCAATCCGGGGCGGGGGCTCTGATTTTGGTCAGCCGCTCTCCGCCTGTCCGTCCTACGAGACGTCAGACAGCGGGTCGGACTGGCCGCAGCTGGCCGCGGTCGGTCTCCCTGTTTCGGTTCAGCGAGAGTGGCGTCCCGCTGAAGCCCCGGAGCTCGAATGTCCAATATAAAACCAACTTGACCGCCGTTTAATGTGGCGCTATGGCTATGCAGACATTGCACATTGCTGTCTTGTGGTGTTTATTGTAAAATACTTCCACACAGCGAACATGTTACGATGAAAAGTTGGCTAGTTGTTAGCTAAAGTGCTACTCACTCAGTCCACACACTGTAACTGGCTGCAAACTGAAAGGGATTTGCTGAATAGTAGTAGTAGGGGTGGGGCCATGCCCCCCGAACGGCAATGCCCCCAAGGGGACCAGCTCCCCCACTGACCCTAATGTGAATGTGAGGCAGGTCTTATTACTCTGGGTTCATGAGACACGACTCCGGATCGGATTGGCCCCACCCCTACTACCACTGTTGCATTGTGGGGAATGTAGTGTTGGTACGTGACCGGAGGGCTTATTATGTTGTTTTTCTTGCAAAATACAAAATTAATAATAATAAAATAAAATAAATAATTTTAGTATGTTATTATGTGTCAGAGGAGGGCTTAGGAATAGGAAATTTAAAAAAAAAAAAAAAAAAATTTTTTTTTTTTTTTTGCCCAAAAGGGCACTTGGGGGCAAGGAGCAAAAGGGGCAGGTGCTCAAGCCCCCATAGCCCCCCCCTCTGCACGTCCCTGTTGAGCATGCATCAGTATATTTATGAATATGTTAATATCATCAAGACAAAAGAATGTTAACATAATTAAATCAGGTTTAATTTCAAACATAATCATACTGTGTTTTACTGGTGTGCATTTTGTTGTCTTTTAGGGGAAGCAAAAAGACGGATTAATTCATTTTTAAACTAAAAAGAGGAATTAAATGGTACAACAGCTCAAATGAGGACAAAAATATATAAAAGGGTGTTCTGCAGTATGATCCCACCATCACTCACCATCTTAATGTAGTTGTTCTCAGCCAGCAGGCAGTAATTGGACATGGGCTGAAATGAAGAGAGAGAGAAGAAAAAAAAAAAAAAAGAGTTCAGGTAAGACCAGGCGTTCTGTGTCACTCTGTGATAACCAGGCAACAGGAGCTTGTTCCATGTAGCTGATGCATAACAAATGTGTCTATGCGCGTGTGTATAGTGGTCAGCAGGATTAACCGGTGAGGTTAGAAACCTAACTGAGAAAATGAAGTATATGGTTTAATTAGGATTAATAAATAAAGTCCCACATCTACAAACCAGATTCCAAAAAAGGTGGGACACTAAACAAATTGTGAATAAAAACTGAATGCAATGATGTGGAGGTGCCAACATCTAATATTTTATTCAGAATAGAACATTAATCACAGATCAAAAGTTTAAACTGAGAAAATGTATAATTTTAAGGGGAAAATATGTTGTTTCAAAATTTCATGGTGTCAACAAATCCCAAAAAAGTAGGAACAAGTCCATTTTTACCACTGTGTGGCATCACGAGCATCCAGTAGAGTTTTACAACTTTGACCCTTACACACAGCGATTGTTCCAGATTCTCTGAATCTTTGATGATGTTGTGCACGGTTGATGATGATAATTGAAAGTCTTTGCTATTTTACGCTGGGTAACACCATTCTGGTATTGCTGCACTATCTTTCTGTGCAACAATGGTGGAATTGGTGATCCTCTTACCATCTTGGCTTCTGAGAGACACTGACACTCTGAGAAGCTCTTTTTATACCCAATCATGTTGTCAATTGACCTAATTAGTGTTAATTCGTCTTCCAGCTGTTCGTTATATGCTCAATTTCCTTTTTCCAGCCACTTATTGCTACTGGTACTTGTCCAAACTTTTTTGGGATTTTTTTTTGTTGACACTGTGAAATTTTGTATCAACATATTTTTCCTTTAAAATGTTACATTTACTCAGATTAAACTTTTGATCTGTCATCTATTTTCGATTACGAATAAAATATTAACATTTGCCATCTCCACATCATTGCATTCAATTTTTATTCACAATTTGTTTAGTGTCCCAACTTTTTTGGAATCCGGTTTGTAAATATCAATGGCTCTTTTGCTCACACTTCTCATTGTTGTGAAGCCGTTTTAACACTGACCGGGAGAGGCTCTTCCTCCTCCACAGTCCCATTCTGCACGGACTCTTCTCCACCGCCGTCACTGTGGTGATGATGGTGATGATGCTTCTTCTTCTTCTTTTTCTTCTCCTTGTCTTCCTTCTCCTTTTTCTGCTTCTTCTTCTTGTGTTTGGAGGACTTCTGATTAACAAGACACAAATAATAATGATTAGAAATATCTACCCCAGGAAAAATCTCATAAATGAATTGGAGGCATGAAAACTACAGACCAGAGAAAATGGCAGGTCTGTGGCAACTCATTTAAACAAGCTTGTGAGAATGAGAGCTGCTGGTCCAGTGTATCTTGTCAGGGCATTGTGAACTGGAATCTCAAACTTTGCCATCATCATGCTATCAGCAGTAACTCACCAGCTCCTCCATTTCTGCGTCTTTGGGTTCATCGGGCTCGGAGTCTGGCGCCGTGACACAGGGTGCCCCAGGCGCTGGAGCTGCTGCTACTGTCGCTACTTCCTGCTCACACACAAAAGAAAAACACCAGCACGTAGATGGATCAGCAAGAGTGAAACAGCAGTTGTGCTTGTAACTTCTGTGTCAAGAGAGGAAACAAAGTTAGTGTTGGGGGGAGAAAAAAAAACAACCAACTAACGATCTCACCAATAAACACCTTAACAAATGTTGCCTACAATAACACTAACCCAGGCCAAACTTCTAAAATCCACAGACGAAAACAGGGCAAACCAAAAATTATATCTGTAAGGAAAGAGCAGCTCGTTTTGTTCTGGGTATTCCATGAAATGCTGCATTAACCAGTTACACAAGATGCTAGTCATGGGCCTGGTTGCAGGATTCTCCTAACGGCTTAAAAAGATCTGACTAAGATTTGTTCGGCTTTTGTGACAGCTAATGCAAAAAGAACTCTTCCACACGAACATGTTGAAGCATGTTTCTGGGTCAGCTTTTACTCCAGGGCCGAACAATGATGAACGATAAATACATAAACATCAAAAACTTGGTTTTAACAAACTAATCTCGTCATGCAAAGCTATTAAAAGATGTCAATAAAAATGACGTCTGAGGCAAAAGCCCGTTTGTGTGGTTAAATTGATTGTGTGACATTTATCTTTTACTGTCGACAGACAAAGCAGTTAAATAAGGTAATGTGTTTTACATTTTCTACTTAATATTTACATTTAGTTTTTCAGACTGAGACCTGGTTTATTATTAACTATAAATGCTCATTCAGATCTTGTTCTGTTCATTTTATAAATTAAATTCATTATTATTATTATTTTATTATGTGTGTGTGGAGACAAACAAATAATTACTTCCATCACACATCACCATCTTTGACGGCGATGACCATGAGCTCCGAGGAGGCAGTCGGGGCATGTTCGGATGCAGTGGGGACGCGAAACACACAAGTGAGGCCAGAACTTTGCTCATATGCCACCACCTTAAAACCACCACAAGACCCACGGAGTGAAACGAAAGCCAAGGAGAACCACTGACACTCTGAGACAGTTACATACACACTGTGTATGCACACAAGCACATGCTGGACAACAGACTGAGGCGTGATAATGTGAGAAAACAGTGTGACCTGTGGAAGAAAATAAATTTGAAGAAAAGAAAAAAGTGTATAGGACAAGAAACAACACTGTGGTGCTTATCTAAAGGCTACTGAAGGAGTGTATAATAAATCCAAATAATGAGAGAGGGATAAAGCTACAAAGCTACGAAAGAGGAATATGCAAGGCGAGTACCGTATTTTCCGGAATATAGGTAGCTGCTTTTTATAATTTTTTGCATGCCCTGCGACCTATATTCGGGTGCGACTTATTTATGGCTTTTTATAAAATAAGCTGATTTGTAATCATTTATTAACAAAAATTAAACTGAGACACACTCTTACAATGATGTCAGCTAACAAATATATTTTTAGGTGTTTATCCTGCTAAAATTAAAATACCGGTACATGCAGGTCTGTTTGCTGCTACTGCATACTGTATCTGGTGCTGCGCGTGCACGTTTTGTTTCATCAGACGTAGATAAACAAATTTTTTAATCCAGCTCATTTTACAATTACGTTCATTTATTAAAGAAAAGTTCAGCTCAGACACATATTTGCTATAATTTTTATCAAACAAATAATTGTTTTTAAGTGTTAATTTTCTTAAAAGCTTTGCTGTGCGCTCCTGTGGAAGAGACATTTGCAGCAGAGCTAAACATGGTCCACATTTTGACGTAGGTGTGACCTATATTCAGGTGCGACCTATATATGGATTTTTCCAATTTTTTGGCAATAATTGGACAATGCGACCTATATTCCGGTGCAACCTATATTCCGGAAAATACGGTACATGAAGGCAGAACATTGAGCGTTAGGGGTGGGAGGGAGTGACTCAACCTGGGTGTTAGAGGGCACCGGAGCGTTTGAGAGCCAGAAATCCAGATCCGAAACCTAGAAGAGGAAGGCAGGGAGAGGAGTGGCAGGAGGTGAGAGGGGCTTTGCATCTTACTACCATTCATGAAAATGGATACAGAGACCACACTGCACTATTTCATGAATAAATCAAGAACATGGCAGAAGACTGCGCAGTCAGCTACGAGAAAACTGATACTTCACAAGAGCAGATTGAAAAAGAGGCTTGAAGAAGCAATGAAAGTGTTGAGTCAAGGATAAGAATAAAACATGTGTGCATTCATCATTTTAGAAGAAAATATACAGAATATGTTTTAATATTCAAGACACTTTTAATCAAGAGCTTGAGATCAAGTAATCTGAATTATGGGTGAAAGCAAATGTTGAACTGTTACAGCGGCATACCTCTGCAGAGGTGGAAGCAGGTGGTGCTGCCACTTCGTTTGTTTCTTCTGATTGGACCACAGGTTCATCCGGCGGACTACCAAGAAGGTCCTCCTTTTTTTCTTCGGTTTTGTGTTTTTTCTTCTTTTTTTCTTCTTTGCTCTTCTACAAATAGAAAAAAGCAATCCGTGTGTCAGTCAGACCAAGACAAAAACCCTAAAGTTAAATCCAGAAGTCTGATTTAATTTCAAGGTCTTTACAAACGGTGTCAGAATATCCTAAACCTTCACCTTTCTATCCCTGTCTTTATCCTTCTTCTCCTTCTTTTCTTTGCTGCTCTTCTTCTTGGGTTCCTCTGAAGTGGCATTTTCTCTCTCTCCATCTTCTACTGGGCTTTTTTGAATCTCGACTGCACGATGGGACCTGACCGGCAGCTTCTCGTTGTCTGCAAGCGGCCTGGCCAGAGAAAATCCACACAAGCACATTGAAACCATGAGACTCTTGATGCATTTGACATTATGGTTAGGATCTTAGAAATCTTTTAAACCCTCCTGCGTTCTTTGACTGTCAGTGTGTTAGAAAAGCTAAAACAAGACATGTCGGCTGCAGCAGATTGTCATAGTCAAGCTCATATTCTTGACGTTGAATATGTTAGGCATTATTCCAAGCGTTGTTTTGCCATTCATCCCACATGGCTTCAGTCTTTACACCCAAAACATTCCTTCATTTTTAACTGATGGGTTTTCAATTTTGTTCCCTGTCAAAGCAGTTCTTAAAGACAAAAAAGGTGCAATGTGTCCCCCTGCTGGAAAACCTCCAGGCATTTTGGCACTTTGAGCCAAAACACTGTACAGTATGTAAAGTCTAAATTTATTACATTGTTCTCTAGATGTACCGTACTGTGCAAATGTCTTGAGGCTCATTGCTTTACATTTTGTTTCCAAGAAGTCAGACTCTTTCCTTTAGACTTCGACTACCTGTACTTTTATACTAAATTTCAGTCAAGTACTTGACCATTTTCAAATAAATTAAGATTGCTGAAGCTAATTACCTCTGATCTATGAACTGCACATGCATTAAAAGGTTCATAAACTTGCCACAAAGGAGACAACTCAACCAATTTGAAATACCGTACACAGCGTCATAAAGGCACAGTTTGTTCCCCTTAGACTGAACTTTGTGAGATGGTTGTAGCAGCCGCTGCTACATCTTTGTTTTCCTACTTGGCCATAGTACCTACTACCACAACTGCATGCTTGTATATACTGTACCTTGATCAGATATGTATGTTTTAAATGTGGCAGACATTGTCAAATTAAAATCCATTGGCTGAACAAATAGTCTATCTTTAATTAATATTTTGTCAACTGAAGGTGATGCATCTCTCATGGCTTGAGTCAGGTCTTGTTTTTCCCTCATTAAAAAAAAAACAACCTGATTTCAGATACCGTTTATCTTATGAACAACTAAGAACAGAAGTTGTGTGCGAGTTCATGCATTTAATTAATTTAGCGTAAATCCCATGCGACCACTTTTGTCCCTTTCAAACAAGTCCTGTACCATCTCATTTTACATCTAAAAAAGCTAAGTCTGGTCCTCCAATTGAGAAAGCCTTTTGGATGAAGGGCAAAACGTCTTCTGCTACAAGTAAAGTCCAGTTGTGAACCCCTTTTTTTGATTGACTTAGCTTTTTTAGATTTTTCTACCTGGATTATTGAGCAAGCATCAGGGTATCTCATTTTACAATTGAAATATTGAAGTCTGATATTTATTTAAGGGCACATTGGAGGGCCAGTTAACAGGAATGTCTGTTGAGGTAGACATGAACTGTAGGCAAATGACTGATGTGTGCAACTGTTGTGATGACTCTTGAACCAATTTACCTAAAAAATAAACTAAAGACAAAAAATGCCTTTAGGAGCCCATTTCAAGACAAGTGGCAAAATATTAAATCCTGAGAACATCAGCATCAATCTGTTTTATTTTATGCTGTCATGAAAATAGTATTATTTCGAAGGACAAATTAGTCAAAGAGTAGTTTGTTAAGAGTCACAGACGCTGATATTGTCAGGTTGAGTGAAAAAACAAACCAACAGAAAAAAGGCATCTGGACAGGAGAAAAGGGATGTTAACAGATAACATGTCCAAAACCACAAGCAAAGTCTAAATATAAAAAATACAAGGAGAGAAGAGCAGAGGGGAAGCAAACTGCAAGCTCAAAATATATGTATTTGTTTGAATGAGTGTATGAATGTATGCATGTATAAGTTTATGTATATGAATGTATGAGTGTATTTAAGCGAGGACGGAAAAAAAGACAGTAAAGCAGTCGTAGGCAGTGGGAGCCCAGGTCCTGTGGCTGGGATACTACTCACCTGCGCCCAGCCGATTCCACCAAACTGCTCTCACAAAGAGAGCAAGATGTTTGTGTGTATGCATAGAAAAGAAGCAGAAAGCCATGAGGGGTGTGAGAAAGGGGTCAGGTCATATGGACTTCAGTGCTGTGGCCAGAAACATGTATAGAATAAACAGAATGTTTTCAGGCCACTTCAGTCCCTTCACTTTTTGTATGTTTAATAATCCTTTGATTCAAAAGTCATTTTAGACAATTACTGACAACAGTATATCACAATTTTTTTTAAAGCATTCATTACTACGTGACAACCTCAAAAATACTGCAACCTACAGCTTTTTTTTTTTTAATGAACGCTCCTGCAGATTTAACACACCTTTCCTTAGTAGACATCTTGAACTTTCTGGCTAGGAGCAGTGTCTCTCACCCACTTAGACTGGCAGTGGGTGAGATGTGGGAACAGATCCAGTCCCTCACAGGACCACATAAACAAACTTATACCTTGGGTCAATTTAAAGTTGCCACTTAACCTAACATGCATGGTTTTGAACTGAGGGACGAGGAAAACGTGCAAACTCCATGCAGAAAACCCCAGCCGGGGCTCAAACCCAGGACACTCTTGCTGCAGGACAAGAGCACCAACGTCCTCACAGATTACATTATTTGGTTGGGCAGCCATATTAAAGTCTGCTGATGGTTCAAATCTTTCCTTTATATAAAAACTTTTACTGTGTTTTGGGGCATTTCTGGTGCTGCAAAAACCATCTGTCCTCGGTCTTTCCCAGATTAAAGTTTTTATGCAATATAGTCTTGCTGGAATAAATACCTCACCTTGTCAGCTTGGTGTTCACTCATTGACCTCCACACACATTCATACAGCACTCTACTACATCGCTACAAAGAGAATCGAACAAATCCTTCTATAGACCAATCAGTGCTTTTAGATCACATTCATACACCATTGGGACACACAGAGGCAATGAAGGGTTCAGTGTCTTGCCCAAGGACACTCAGCACATGACTGCTGGTGGAATAGAACCCCCAACTCTCCCATTGGAGGACGACTGCCCTAACCACTCAGCCACAGCTGAGAAAGCAACTAAAATGTATGCCCAAGGAAAAATATTTTAAACAAACTCTCGCTGTGTTACCGTAATGAAAAAAAAAAATGGAATCAACTTTAAGAAATCTTAAAACATTAAAAACAAAAAATAAGGAAAGCCTAAACAATCTGAAAACTTTACATTGACTTTGTACGTTTACTGAAACTTGTTGAGCAAATGATCACTAAAAATAAAAAACACTCTGCTACAACCTTTAGTCTAAAAAAAAAAATATCACCAACTACATAAACAATGAAAGTTTTGTGTGTGTGTGTTTTTTTTTTTTTAAGATCTCTGAAGAATCTTAACAAAAACTGATAAAGAGCTGATCATATGCAGGATTGGGATCAGTATAGTATTGACTCACTTGTCCAGGTCAATGTCCAGAGCTTTGTGCGGGTCACTGGGGTCTCTTTCATCATCATCACTGGGTAAGGCATTCTGTTACAAGGAGAGATCACAATCATTGAAACTGAGTTTTAACCTGCCATCATATTTATTACAGCAGCAGGAAATTCAGATCCTGCTGACACACCTAGCCTGGTTAAAACCAGACCGACTTTCTCCATAGAGAACCGATTCTTGCTGGAGGCGTGGCCTCTGCTGAGGAACAAAACCATTGGATCTTAGAAAAATTTTGAACAGGGAAAAGCATTCTGCTCCCTCCCCTCAGAGCCATATATGGCTGCTCCCCCGTGGTCTGTTGAACTTGACATCTGCTCCGCCTCCTGCAGCATTTTCTCTCGCTGCAGCCTGCCTCTGCATATTCTGTGTTTATATGTTAATAAAACGTTCTAAAAAATTTAAATAAAACCATGGATCGCTGGTCCAGCACACCAGAAGACTACAAAATCTCATGGGACTCGGGCAGCAACATAAAACCCTAGTTTAATTCTCTCGTGACAACCTGAGGCATTTCCTCATAGCGGAGGGAGAGGAGGAGGAGGAGGAGGAGGAGGGAGGAGGGAGCGATCACTTGACTTTTGGCCAAAAAAACAAAAGAAAACTCCAGATAAGGGATTAAGAAGGGGAATTTAATACATTTGTGTCACATATAAAACAGTCCTGCATCGCTTTGCATCGCTTTGAATGAGAACATGAGGCTGCGAGCTGGGACAGGTGGGGGCGTGGGTTAGGGGCCAAAAACTCCGCCCCTTCTGTTCTCTGATTGGTCCGGTCAAAAATCAGCCGGAGAAATCGTTGTCTATGGGAGAAGTCCCAGACTGAGCAGTGAAGGGAAAATAGAATTGGATCTTAGAAAAATTTTGAACAGGGAAAAGCATTCTGCTCCCTCCCCTCAGAGCCATATATGGCTGCTCCCCCGTGGTCTGTTGAACTTGACATCTGCAAAAACATGCATGTTAGGCTGATTGGTGACTCTAAATTGACCCTAGGTGTGAGTGAGAGAGTGGATGGATGGTTGTTTGGTGTGAGTGAAACAGGTCCCTCTTGTAAATGAGTCCCCGTGACTCAACGAGGCTAGCCTGTATAAATAAAGGTTGAATGAATGAATGAAAAGAATTGAGCGGAGCTGTGCAGGAAGGCGAGGGCCAGGCTAGCCATCATATTTATTACAGCAGCAGGAAATTCACTAGATCCTGCCGACACACCAAGAACCAAAGGAGTAATAACTATGAGTTTAAATGAGGGAAAACCATCCATCCATCCATCCATTTTCTTCCGCTTATCCGGGGTCGGGTCGCGGGGGTAGCAGCCTAAGTAGGGAGGCCCAGACTTCCCTCTCCCCAGCCACTTGGAGCAGCTCCTCTGGGGGAATCCCAAGGCGTTCCCAGGCCAGCCGAGAAACATAGTCCCTCCAGCGTGTCCTGGGTCTTCCTCTGGGTCTCCTCCCGGTGGGACATGCCCGGAACACCTCACCAGGGAGGCGTCCAGGAGGCATCCTAACCAGATGCCCGAGCCACCTCAACTGGCTCCTCTCGATGTGGAGAAGCAGCGGCTCTACTCCGAGTCCCTCCCGGATGACTGAGCTTCTCACCCTATCTCTAAGGGAGAGTCCAGCCACCCTGCGGAGAAAACTCATTTCAGCCGCTTGTATCCGAGATCTTGTTCTTTCGGTCATAACCCAAAGCTCATGACCATAGATGAGGGTGGGAACGTAGATCGATCGGTAAATTGAGAGCTTTGCCTTTTGACTCAGCTCTCTCTTCACCACGACAGACCGGTACAGCGCCCGCTTCACTGCGGACGCTGCACCTATCCGCCTATCGATCTCACGCTCCAGTTTTCCCTCATTCGTGAACAAGATCCCGAGATACTTAAACTCCTCCACTTGGGTAAGGACCTCCTCCCCGACCCGGAGAGGGCACGCTACCCTTTTCCGGCTCAAGACCATGGCCTCGGATTTGGAGGAACTGATCCTCATCCCGGCCGCATCACATTCAGCTGCAAACCGCTCCAGCGAAAGCTGTAGATCACGAGCTGATGAAGCCAATAGGACCACATCATCTGCAAAAAACAGAGAAGCGATTCTAAGGCCACCAAAACGGATCCTCTCAACACCTTGGCTGCGCCTAGAAATTCTGTCCATAAAAGTTATAAACAGAATCGGTGACAAAGGGCAACCTTGGCGGAGTCCAACTCTCACCGGAAACGAGCCTGACTTACTGCCGGCAATGCGGACCAAGCTCTGACACCGGTCGTACAGGGACCTAACCCCGGAATTACACCACATGCGTTGCGGCTCCGCCCCGCTCCGGTCCGACCTCCGCAGCAAATACGCACCCATTATAATCAATGACAGAATTTACACTGGCTCCGCACGGCGGCGGCGAGCTGCGGAGAGCGGACGGCAGTCCGTCAAAATTAGAAAATTTTCTATTTCTGCCGGATGACGGAGCTGTGCCGGAGTCAACTTTTGAAGATTACGTCGCACCAACAGGAAAAGGAACGAGCACAACTTCCGTATTTACAAAATAAAATCACCACGGGCGGACTAATCCTAGCTCTATACGGATTTATTTGTACAAAAATGCTGTCAAACTATCATTTATGACTATTCTATGACTAAACTATTATATTTATGACTATGACTACGCCTACAAACGCAATACAAGAAATAAATAAATAAAAACGTATTTTATTCTGAAATGTAAACATCACTTCCTGTTGCTCAAACCATGTAGCTTATTTACGAGAGAAGATCAAGGCAGCAGTCTCTCTACAGTTGTTCTCCTTCTTCCACCGAATGAATTGTTTTGTTCTGACTTCACTTGATTTATCGCGCGATCTCGCACGTGTCTCGGAGCGGCGCATCCAGGTGGACCTGAGCGGAGCGGAGGCAGTGGGCTTTGGACTCGCTCAGCTGCGACCTGCGGACCGGAGCGGGGCGGAGCCGCGTGCAGTGTAAAGCCGGGGTAACAGCCCATATCAATGGGCCTGGTACCCCATACTCCCGGAGTACCCGCCACAGAACCCCCCGAGGGACGCGGTCGAATGCCTTTTCCAAGTCTACAAAGCACATGTAAACTGGTTGGGCAAACTCCCACGCACCCTCCAGGACCCTGTTGAGGGTGTAGAGCTGGTCTAGTGTTCCACGACCAGGACGAAAACCACACTGCTCCTCCTGAATCCGAGGTTCGACTATCCGACGGACCCTCCTCTCCAGAACCCCTGAATAGACCTTACCAGGGAGGCTTAAGAGTGTGATCCCTCTATAGTTGGAACACACCCTACGGTCCCCCTTTTTGAATAGGGGAACCACCACCCCAGTCTGCCAATCCAAGGGAACTGCCCCCGATGTCCACGCGATATTGCAGAGTCGCGTAAGCCAACACAACCCCACAACATCCAGAGCCCTAAGGAACTCAGGACGAATCTCATCCACCCCCGGAGCCTTGCCACCGCGGAGCTTTTTAACCACCTCGGCGACCTCAGCACCAGAGATTGGAGAGCCCGACCCAAAGTCCCCAGGCTCCGCTTCCTCAGTGGAAGACGTGCCAGTAGGATTGAGGAGGTCTTCGAAGTATTCCGCCCACCGACTCACAACATCCCGAGTTGAGGTCAACAGCACGCCATCCCCACCATAAATGGTGTTGGTCGCGTACCGCTTTCCCCCCCTGAGACGCCGGATGGTGGACCAGAATCGCCTCGAAGCCGTACGGAAGTCATTCTCCATGGCCTCTCCGAACTCCTCCCACGCCCGAGTTTTTGCCTCAGCAACCACCCGAGCCGCATGCCGCTTGGACTGCCGGTACCTATCTGCTGCTTCCGGGGTCCCACAGGCCAAAAAGGCCCAATAGGACTCCTTCTTCAGCTTGACAGCATCCCTCACCGCCGGTGTCCACCACCGGGTTCGAGGGTTGCCACCACGACAGGCACCAACAACCTTGCGGCCACAACTCCGATAAGCTGCCTCGACAATAGAGGCGCGAAACATGGCCCACTCGGGCTCAATGTCCCCCGCCTCCCTCGGAACGTGTTCAAAGCTCTCCCGGAGGTGGGAGTTAAAGCTCCGTCTTACGGGAGACTCTGCCAGACGTTCCCAGCAGACCCTCACAATACGTTTGGGTCTGCCAGGTCTGACCGGCATCCTCCCCCACCATCGGAGCCAACTCACCACCAGGTAGTGGTCAGTTGACAGCTCCGCCCCTCTCTTCACCCGAGTGTCCAGGACATGCGGCCGCAGATCAGATGAGACGACAACAAAGTCGATCATTGAACTACGACCTAGGGTGTCCTGGTGCCAAGAGCACATATGGACACCCTTATGCCTGAACATGGTGTTCGTTATGGACAATCCATGACGAGCACAGAAG
>JBBPBX010019816.1:21943-35943 GCA_038048925.1 Garcialebias charrua | reverse complement strand
CATGTAAACAGGGCCTAAGCCTATACAGTAGTAGCATAACTAAGGGACAGCTCAGGAAACCCAAACCAACCCTAACTAGAAGATTTAGCAAAACGGACAGACGTAAGTCCAGTCTTAAAACTGGACAATGTGTCAGCCTCACGGACAGAAACTGGAAGTTGGTTCCACAAGAGAGGAGCCTGAGAACTGAAAGATCTTCCTCCCATTCTGCTTTTGAAGACTCTCGGAACCACAAGTAAACCTGCAGTCTGACAGTGACGTAATCACATCTGTCTTTGATACAATCTGTCATACCTCTTTGATGGCTATAAAATACATATCTTAATGATTTTACAGGTATAAACTGGATGATTTAAAGTAAAAATACAGACACTTAATCAGACTGTCCATCCATCCATCCATCCATCCATCCATCCATCCATCCATTCATCCATCCATCCATCCATCCATCCATCCATCCGTGCGTCCGTCCGTCCATCCATCCATCCATCCATCCTTTACCTGCTCCTTTCTTTTCAGATTGTGGGGGTCATTGGTGCCCATATTCAGCCATCACTATACGAGAGGCAGGGGACACCCTGGACATGTCTCCAGTCCATCACAGGGACACAAAGACAAACGTGCCAGACATGCATGTTTTTGGTCTGTGGGAGCAAACAAAGAATTTATGCTTTGTGACATTTAATCAAGTAAGACAAGCACACTTGTATGTTGTTGCAGTGATTACTCTTCAGACCACTCAGTTTTTTTTTAATCTCCCATCATTACTTGACTTTGTAATCATGGTTGAAAATGTTTGTTAATCATCTGAGTCATAACAAAGATAAAATGTGAGAAAGTAATTTTCTCTCCGTCTGCATGCCTATCTGAATTCGGATCTACAGCAGAAGGTATTAAAAAGCAATTCTGAAGTATCCGATGTTGAACTACACAGTGTTGGATTGGAGTGCCATTATGTATACTTTATTAAAGTGAACGTCATTATTATGTTGTGTATGTGTTCAATAAAATTGTCCCAAAATATTTTTTTTCTGATTTACTGTAGAAATAAACAAACAGAAGAGAAGTTCTCAGTGCTGTTCAGCTTTAATTTATTTTCCAACTTCAGGGAGAAGTAACAACTTACTGCAACAACCCAGAGCTGATCACAATACTGTATTTGCATTTACTCTCACATTTCTATGTTTACTAATGCAAAGATACCCTAATGCATGCTCAATGCATGTTTACTAATGCAAAGATAACTTTTTTTTGTTGTATTCGGTACAGAACATAGTAAATTGTTCCTAAAATTTGCCATGAAGTTGAACCATGTGAGATGCAAATTTAAAATACACGAGCCAGACATGCATGGACAACTTTTATTTTCTCCCACCATATAATAAACAGCTCTCAGTCCAAAAAAACATTCAGAAAAGTGAGGAGGAAGGTGCAGCTTTTCCAACGAGCGCTTTGTGTCCTATCAGTCTGCAGCCTCTAGCCATTAAAGGGGATCAGTTATCGGCACAGCAATTTACACAGAAAGTGCAGGTTTCAGCACTGCCTGTGCTGTGGCCAGACAATAGATGCTTGTCAATTACATAATGCGGCTCTTATCAAAAGGAAATGGAACAACGGGCTGACTTATCAGTGTTCACATCCCAGGACCAGAAGCACATTCTGTTTAATCTCTGGAAGGCAAAGGCAGACACAAATGTTTTTGCCATTGTCTCTTAGTAGGTTTGAGCGAATTTCACCAGTTTTGTCCTCCCTTCACTGGCTCCCTGTACGTAACAACGTATATTTTAAAATGCTCCTGTTGACCTTTAAGTGTCGGTCTTGTACCCTCAAATCTCTCTGAACTACTTCAAGCATATGTTCATTCTTGGGCACAGAGATCTTGTGACCTGCTGCTTTTGGTTGTACCAAAAACCAGGCTGAAAACTCAGAGGAGATCAGTTTTTTTTTTCATTTGTGGGCCCTGAACTTTGGAATAATCTGCCATTAGACAGGCCCCTTTCACTTCCTGTTTTTAAATATTTTTTTTTTTTAAACACACCTGCTTTCACTGACATTTAACACAGTGTGATCCGATTTAGCATTTCATTGTTTTTGCGTTTTTATTTTTGATGGTTTCAATTTCATCTTGTTATTATTATGGGTGGCTTAGTTGGTAGAGCTGCCACCTCTCAGATGTGATAAAGTTTAATTTGGGAGAAATTCAAAACACAAATTTGAATGGGATCTCAAAATACTGCGTGGCAGCACTTTGAAGATAAATTGATACGAATATTTTTTCTCAACATAAACTTATCTTACTTTACAGATCTAAGCATTAAAGGTCGTGGGTGGTACGCATTCTTCATGAATGGTTTTCACAAAACTCGTGACTGTACTTTTATTTTGTTTTAAACACAAACATAATTTGCTTTTAAGCACAAACATAGTTTGCCGTCTCATCTTATTCACAAGCTTTTAAAAGCTCAGATGTGAAATGCATACTATTTTTTGCTCTGTGATAATTTGCATTCTTGTCTCATGAAGCAAATATTGTGATGCTGATTAAATCAACTGTTTATTGATGGCTGCTTCTGTATAGCTTTCACAGCGAAGACACGCACACAGCTACACAGGAGGTTTGTTTTTACTCCAGAGTTTCCTGGAAGCCGAAGCTCAGGAAGGGACGGCCCCTTGAGTGGAACAGCTGAACTGCTGTTCAAATAAACTGGCCACAGTTGGCATCCAGGTGCTTTGATTATCATGCTGACAGAAGCTTTACGCTCACTTGATTGTGATTGTCATCTGAATATGCAGAAAACTATAAAATTGTGTTTTTCAAAGCTAACGACCTGCAAATGTCTCAATAAAAAGACTTGCAAAAAAAGTAGATTGAAATAAACTTTTCACAATTAATTCAATTCAAATCAAAATACTTTATTAATCCCAAAGGTGAATTAATCAGGAGATGCATGTACACAGCAGCACCTGGGGTTAGTTCCTCAGAACATTTACCCATTTTAAATGGATGAGCGATCACTCCAACACAAGATAACACAACATTTGCACATCAGCATTGTTTATTCTCTGAGCATAGTATGATTTATGTCATACAAGAATAAAACCATACAGCTTTACGGTCTCCAGATTGTTTTTGCCAGACAGAAAGCAGAGTGCATTTTTACTTTTTACAGTCCAAAAACAGCATGGGAAAAGCCCCCAGGCGGCGCCGAGCGGGGAAACCGGAAGTATGTCACTCACAATCAGAAAACGTTTTTTGAAACAAACAATCATTACTCATAAAATATTTATCCTACACAACTAAAAACATATACAGTATGCATGCATTTCGAAATATTTTTATTTTATTATTTCACTTTTATAAAAAATAAATAAAAAAATCTTCAAATGGTGAAGAAGAAGAGCTGCAGTTCCAAGGAGGGACGGCGCCCCTAGCGCCCTCTAGTGGCAGCCGCCTCTGGTTCAAGCTATCTCCTGACTTCTTCTGGTGCACTGGGATAGATAGTGCTCTGTGCTCTTACAGAAGAGACAGCTTCTCAAATCTTTGTGACTTGGAATCAGAGTGGGCTGCCTCTGCAGGAAGACTGTTATCAGCTTTGGGTTTATCAGAGCCGTGATAGACAGAAACAGATTGTGCTCGAGGATTTGGAGCTGGAGCATGTCTTTCTCTCCTGGAGACAGGTGGCTCTTCAGGGTGGTGGCACTATGCCATTTTTGCAGAGAGGCTTTGAGCTTCTGCCTTTACTTTGAGCCAACTGGCAAGGTCTCTGAGGTTGTAGGGGTTGAGTTGACTTGTGTTGAAACGACCTTGTGTCTGGAGGTGCTCTACAAAACTCTCTCTCAGGTGCCTGGGGAGCTTACTCAACAGTCTGTCGATGTGACCAGTTGACATTATTTCTGTACCATTTGGTCTCTCTAATGAAGTGAGCATTCCTACTAGCAGGTCAACACTGAAGGCAAAGCTCTGGAAGCCTTTTGTGCCCCCAGATCTTACATCAGGGGCATTTAGGATAGTAGCAATCTCACTCTGTGCTAGCTGATGTGGTTGTCCATATTGCCTCTGTAGAGCCTCCATAACAGCTGTGTAAGGTTGGGTATAATGTCTGCAAGACTGAGCAATCAGCTTGGCCTCATCCAAGATTAGATGCTCCATAAGTACACAGTATTTGTAGTGCTCCAACAGCTCTGTATGGGGGCCAAGCAGGTGGTCTAGTGCCATCTTAAGGTCAGTAAATTCTCTCTCACTATCACGAACCAGCTTGGGCAGTTCAGGTACAGGAAAAGGCTGCTTCGGCGGCTGGAAACTGTATATAGACTATGGCATGGTGTACTGTGGCAGGAAAGAACTGTATCCATGGGGAGCTGGCCCTACCATGATAGGCACTGGCTGGTAGACCGTCTGTACTGCAGGAGGCTGAAGCTGGAGAATAGGTTGTGAAGATGGACCTGGCTGATAACCTGGCGGCTGCAAGATGGGCTGCGTAGTAATAGTCGGTGGGGCTGGTGCACAGGAGGTGCAGTGATGACTTGTGTGTGCTGATACATAGGCTGTGTAGCATTAATCTGCGGGGGCTGATACAAAGGCTGTGCAGTGTTATCTTGTGTAAGTTGATACACAGGTTGTGTAGCATTAAGCTGTATGGATTGATACACAGGTTGTGCAGCATTAACTTGCGTGGGCTGATACACAGGCTGTGGCACTGCCATAGGAGTGTAAAGGTGCTGGCCCTGAAGCATAATATTGTTTGATAGTGATGTGGGTTGCAGCACATGACATGCTGTTGCTGGAGCCAGGGGTTGATGTGCTGGTATTGACACAGCTGGATGTGGCTGGTATTCTGTATGGGTTGGACCTGTAGAACTGGGTTGTATTGGATTGGCATCGGTGTAACTGGGCCACTGGGTTATGTTGAGCATTTACAGCTGTAGTCACAGGATTCATTATTTGATAGGCTGGTTGGTATAATGTAGATATTGTGGGTTGTAACATGCTCAATGTAGTGGAGAGTGGTTGCTTGGGGTCAGCTCCAAACTGTGATGTAGATGTTAATTTAACTGGAAGAGACCAGGTTGTACTGTCTGGCCGAAGACTTAAAGAGCGACTCCACACCCTGTGGATCGGTAACTCCTCCCCCGAAGCAGTTTGAAAATTTCCCTCAAAATAGGCGTGTCGAGAGTCAAGCAGGGGAGGAGGTTGAGGTTGTCCTGTGTTCACGCCCCCTCTAGTGGTAAACTCCCACCCCTCCCCAAGATTAGATTTCAAAATGGCGGATAGTCACGTCTTCAGTAAGTAAATACCTAAACTTTTACCAAAATAACAGTTGTAAAATGTTGTTGCGTGCATTTAATCACACACACACACAGCTTATGCGTATGCTTCTGAACACAGAACACATTAAAAACCTGTTTAGCTGCATGGCATGCGGTGTACAGCTGTGTTTTTGTCATTTTAATTTGCCACATCTTATTACTTAGCACATTCCAAAAGTAACGTTTCATAATAAATTTTATTATAAAATATTGATTTTTCCTACCCTCTATAGGGTAGGGTTTGTTTGACGCTTTGGCTTATTTTTGTTATGCAACCCAGAACTAAACACACATTGTTTTTTGAATTGACTATTAATTAGCACCAAACAGTGGTAAAATCTTTTATTTGGTTTCCAAATACTGTATCCGTGTTTAGAAACATTAGATAAGCTTGTACAATATATATTTGTTAGGACATGTATACAGTATTTGTTTAAGCTATGTGTCAGCTAATCAAAACTGGGCACAGCACAGCTGATAAGATTAATGAGAAAATATTGAGAAAATATTTCTTAATGCAAACCAAACCAATTGCAATAAATTTAACAATACATGTACTGTGTATCCTTTAAAATGTTCTTTTCAGATAACTGTGATGACTCAAAGCACCCAGCAGCCACACAGAGTAATTGCAGCCAGGATTACTTTAACCCAAGAAGATGATGCAGAGTCTCGGCCAGAGCTTCATCTCCTGAGACCTGCATCCACGACAATGTTGGTACAGCTGAGACCCTGGTGTTCGTTTCTGGCTGGAAGGTGGGGCATCCTGAAGGTGGTTGGGACTCCTCGTTCTGCTGTCCACTGCGTCCAAACAGAGGAGCTGGGGTGGTGTCCCATGTGTTTTCAGAACCTTTTGTTGTTTTGAAGTAACTTACTGTTAATAAAATGAATCATAGACAACTAGTTTTTGTAATCAATTTGTTTATTTATTTTTTCCCTCATGCATGAGGACAAATCTGGGACACGATGCAGCGGTCGACTTCCCTCACTCCATCCCGACCCTGGATATTTGCAGTCCTGAAAAGAGAAAAGATCAAAAGTTTAATCTGAGTAAATGTAACATTTCAATGGAGAAAGATGTTGATTCAAAATTTCACAGTGTCAACAAATCCCCAAAATGTTGGGACAGGTAGCAATGAACAAATAAACAAGAATTAATGTTGCATAAACTTTTTTAAACTTTTTTTATATAAATGTCCGCCATAATAAAAGTAATAAATAAAATAATAAAAACATAATTAATAATATTAATACCTGCAGACAGAGGGTAGGGTACAAAAGTAATAAATAAAACATGAATACATGTACCTGGTGAATCAGCTCTCATATATGTCACCTCCAAAGTGACATGTCTACACGTCTCCTTGATGCTTGATGTCTGTGAAGCACGGCTCAGATTGGATGTGGAACGCCTCATGGAAATAAAAAAAGAACAACACATTTTAATCACCTTACAAACAAGCATACTGTACTTGTTTTCACTTTGTTGATCTGTTAAACAGATGACCCAGTGCAAAATAAATACTGCTGCCCATGATACTCATTCACAAGTACACATTATTTTATAAATACCTTTGATGCACAACATTATTATTTGCAGCAAAAGTACACCGTGTCTAAAACATCGTACTGTAACTAGTACAACAGCTAAAATTAGCGCCAGCTAGTCTCCATTGTTTTTTTATGTCACGGTCTTCTTTATCAGAGTTCATAAGAGTTCACACACTCTGCGGTGTTCATAAGAAACACTAGATTTTGAGCATTTAAACACAACCACAAACTAACGTTGATCAGCAACAGATAAAAACGCCACGACCTTGTGGGGCCACACCGAAGCAAGGCTGCAGGTCACAAACACAGCACATGAAGAAACACGTCATGTACTCAAAAGATAAATTATGGAATGAAAGGTGTAAAATGGTACTCACCTCCAAACGGATTGTAACCTGATGGTGTAAGGGTGGGTGAACATCAGTTTGAAGAGCTTTCTTGGAACATCGTGGCTCTTCTATGCTAATGCTATGTTGCTAATCGCTAATCCAACCCCTGAACTCTGGAGGGGGAGTGACCTGGGAGTGACCTTCTCGGGGGAGTGGCTCCACTTTTATACACAGGCAGCAGCGGATGTGACGAAATTGGGCGAAAATTAATGACTGTGCGAATCGTAAACTAATGAGAAAATCAGGGTGCAATACCATAGTTCAACCCATAGGACTACAGATACTCGTTTTTAGACCAAATATTGCCGATTTTAACTAATACGCACAAATACATGAAAAATAACTCAAAAATAGTGCTCAGAAACATTTTAAACACATTCTAGGGAGTTTATCAGCTAAAAAAAGTTAAATTTGGGTTTAGTTTCACTTTAACTTAAAGGTATTGCTTGTTGGGATGCTGGAGAACTAGGTTCACTTGGGTAGTCATCTGTGATGGGATAACTTTGCAGGCTGCTTTCACTTAGGGCAGGAGATAGGGTCCTTTCACACCCCACTGGTGAGCCAGGCTGGGTATTAGTTTGTAGTACTGTGTTACACTGGCTTGCCTTATCGACTGCCGCCGCTGGGAAATGACACTGTGAGAGTCTGAGTGCTGAAAGTAGCTGGCCATCTTGAATAGCAGACTTGGTCTGCAGGCTGAGTGACTGCAGTTGCTATGCACTGGCACCTAGATTGTCATCCTGATGAGGGGCAGCATAAGACATTAGCGACTGAGGAAGGCTAACCTGGTAGTCCTGGAGGTAAGCTGGTAGCTGCCATGGCCATTCTATTGCTTTATTTGTGACCACTGATATTCTTGATGTGTCCATTTTGCTGATATGAGTGAAGTACTCCGGCTCGAAGGACCAATGTTTTGGAGTGTTAGGACTGTATGATATTTTTTTGAGGAGATTAGCTTCATCCACACAGACACTCCGATCAGAGAGCGAGGCTGGACACAGCGAGATCGTTTTCCTTTGGAGTTAAATTAACTATCCAGTTTGCTTACAGCATGGAGTTTCCATTTATGAGCTTCTATTCTTCATAATTGATATTAACTGTCCCTTTTTCTATCGGTCTGGTATCTTTGTCACAAACGCAGACAGGCATCAACGATAAAAAGAACACGGATGGCCTAGCTTAGCTCTATATATAGGTGGATATAGGTATCTATAGGTGGATCTGCGGTGGAGGTGGTCTCCAGCTACAAGTACCTGGGTGTACACTTGAATGATAACCTCAGCTGGAGCAATAACACCACCAGCCTGATCAAGAAAGGACATCAAAGACTCTACTTCCTCAGACGGCTGAGACGAGCTGGTCTGAGAAGCTCAGTCCTCACCTCGTTCTACAGGTGTGCAGTGGAGAGCGTCCTGTGCTCCAGCATCAACGTGTGGCATGGAGGCTGCACAGTTGCAGAGAGGAAAGCTCTACAGAGAGTGGTGAAGGCTGCACAGAAGTCTGTGGGAGTCAGTCTCCCCACCATCACAGACATTTACACCTCCAGATGCAGAAAAAGAGCCACCTGCATCATGAAAGACCTCACTCACCCAGCACACTCACTCTTTGCACCACTCCCCTCGGGACGGAGGTTGAGGAGCATCAAATGTAGAACCACTAGACTGAGGAACAGCTTCTACCCTGAGGCTGTCAGACTCATGAATAAATAAATAATAAGAATAAACACTGCAAAATGTCACATCATGTTGATACTGATCTGTTTCTTGTTGCTGCGTTCATCTGTGACCATCTGCTCATAATGACTCATGTTCGTGCTGCTGTTTATAATGATGTTTTTCTACTACATTAGGGCTTAGTGTATTACTAGCTGATGTCTCTCTTAGTTAATCCTAGATGTTATTATTGTTTTTCTCTTGCATTTGTTGTTGGATGTAACTGGGACCCTGTGTACATAATCTCGTTTTCAACACATGTACTACATGCGGTGCAAATGACAATAAATTCTCTCTGACTCTGATATACATAGATATATACACTAGATAAGCTGAGGAGGAGTCAGCGGCGTCGTCAAGCGGCAGCCATCTTGCCACAGACAGCAACATTAGCTGCAGCTGTGGAAACCGAATGGAGGTGAGGGATTTATACAAACAAAAATACGCTTAACTCGCTGTAATCTTGACGGATTTACAAATGGTTTATGTTTTTAAAAACGTTATTAACGCGGCTATGATTTCTTTGGTAATCAGACAGCAGTTTCGTCTTTTTTAAAAGGTTTTATTCATGTTTTGGGTGTCACACTCATCGAGAATCTAGAATTTTAATTCTGTTTTTATTACACCAATAACTATTTTATAACAAACTAATCTTTTGTCTAAATGACTATCTTGATCATGACTGTATTTATTAGCAGACTATTAACCAGTTGTATAAAACTACTGTAGTTATAAGTAATGATTCAAAGTAAAGTAACTACAGTATTCCCAACAGCTACACTTTACCGGTTTTAGTGCATCTCTAATGCTATCTCCTCAGTTGTTCTCACCTCTCTGCATGGAGTTCATAATATGCTCTTTTCTGTCTGCATCACGTTCATAAGATGCTCTTTTCTGGTGATGGTACTTCTTATCTTATCAGGGTGTTTTGCTACAATATATTTGCTGTATTAAAATATGTCTCTGTTCCTGCTCTTGTGTTTAGTCACCGCCACCCCTAAAATGTTAAGATCCTAAACTCATTCTTTCTTGGGACCTGTTTGTAATTATACAATATTTGCTTTATTTGATTAAGATTCCTCTCTATCCTGGGATTTATCATCAATATTGACACATTGATGTCAATGGTTCCTGTGCTGCTTGATGAGCAGCGATATATCCTGACCTACAGGTTCAGCCAGGACCACTTGGAGCTTCTCTTTAACTCCATCAGAGCATCTGGTACAATTCATAATTATTTTTTAACACAACACTAAGTGACCGGAACTGTCAGCAACTGTATTGTTTTCAATTTGTTGATCCATGTTTTCTTTTTTTTTTTTAGGAAAATACATTTGGTTTGTTTATTTGTTTGAAAAATCGGTGAATATGTAATATACTGTTATATATCTTGTGTCTATTTTAAGGTGGATGGAATAACAACCCTAGTGCCAGCCAGTTCAAGAACATTTTCAGAAAGCTGATGGCCCGGTGTGGTGTTAAACCAAGCATAAAAGGCAATGTGACCGCACAGGATGAGACAGAGTCCCTACCAGTTGAACCAATGTCCTCTGCTGACCAGTTCTACCACATTGACACATCAACAAACCTGTCAGCTGTAGACATGTCCTCTGTAGAAGAAGAAGATCTTCCATCACCGTTTGCTGACATTCCTGCTCTTATACATGACCACAGCTACCTTCCCAGCCGCTTCGATGGTCTTGTGGAAAACACACTTGTGTACATTTCAGGTAGAGGTTGACTTATACTAGATTTGACCTATTACCTGTAGTGCTAACATTCAGCATATAATATTCAAAAACTGAAATGATGGTCAAATAATGCCCAATGTGCCTTACTGCATATGCCACTCTATAACAACATGAACTACTACCTCATACATATACTGTGTACATTAACTCATATGCTGCTTTGCCACTTTGCAAATGTCAATGCTAGAACCTTTAGTTTATTTTATAGTTATACTGTACTTTTTATACTTTTTTACTTTTTATACTAGTATGCAAAAACTCAGGACAGTATTATGTTCATTAAATGTTTAGTGTTTTAGTTTTAGAGTTGGTGTAAATTTTCATACTCATTTACCACTATGCAAAAACTCAGGACAGTGTTACAGTTTTACTATTTTATGCTTATGTTTATTATTATATGTTTCAGTGTTTTAATGTTTAAATAGTTACTGTTGCACCGAGGGACTGAGAGTCTTGTCACACTATCAGATGTTTATTTCTGTTTGTTTGTTTGTTTATTTATATCTCCCGATTATTAAATCTTTTCATGTATCTAAAAAAAATAAACTACACATATTGACCAAGGTTTGTGTAATAATGTATTTAATATTACATAATATTTGCATGTGTAGGGAAAAAATTGGCATAAATTATTTTCATACCACTAATAATAATGCTATTTATGATGAAATAGTATTAAATATTTATTAGCATTGTAACATATGTCAGTTAATTTCGCTGGAAATAAACATGTATTTATAAATAGATGTAAATATAATCTTATTGTGTATATTGCTAGTGCAATACAGTGTCTATATAACGTTATTTTCATGTGAACGTCCATCTTAAGTATACCATATTATAACAACATCTCTCACATTTATAACAAACCAAACCGTTTTAAAATCGGTTGAAAATTAAGCAAGTTATGGTTATTTTAATAGTAAATGCCCCATTCACATTCATGTTAAGAGTGGGCGTTCTGTCTGTGGCAAGATGGCCGCCGTCTGACGATGTCGGTCTCCATTGGCCAACAGCGGGGATGTCTTATCTAGTGTATATATTATCTGTGCTGATATATCCCAAAGGACCCCTTAGCCGTCTAACAAGATGCCTGATGTAAAAATACTAATTAGCTGTCTAACAAGATGCCTGAACAAAAACAATGCAGAAATACTAGGGAATTTATAACATTTACCTACTGTTATTCAATTAAAACAAGATCATTTTCCTGTGTCAGCATTAATTGACTCTGGTGCTGAACAAAATTTAATCAGTCAAGATTTATTCCAGAAGTTATCTCTCCCCGTTCTTGAAATTGACCCA
Organism: Garcialebias charrua; assembly: GCA_038048925.1. Lineage (NCBI taxonomy): Eukaryota > Metazoa > Chordata > Actinopteri > Cyprinodontiformes > Rivulidae > Garcialebias > Garcialebias charrua. Next base: position 23,928 of record JBBPBX010019816.1, on the reverse strand, counting down.
GTTTCTATTGCTGGAATAACTGGGGAGACTTTAGCACAGATTTGTTTTAAGACTAAAGATTTGCATTTAATCACTTCTGGTAATCACCATGAATTTGTTAGGTTTTTTTGTGTGTGTTTGATTCACCCAACACCCAAGTGATTTTAGGGTTTCCCTGGTTAAGGTACCATAATCCCCACATCAATTGGGAGTTCGGTAGAATAGAGAGATGGAGCGACAAGTGTTTGGAACATTGCCTTCACTCAGGCATCTCGAACACATTAACTAGTGTACAAGAAACCGAGAACATTGATCTGTCCACCATTCCCCCCGAGTATCATGATACAATGGGGCGGTGTGAGGGTCCGACCAGTAAGGCACAAGGACAAAGGTTATATGAAAAATATTTCCAATTTATTTTCAAAAAGTTTTTAACAAAAAGCTTTCAACAGAAAGTGAGTCACCTGACTTAGCAGACAGAGCAGGTTCCACATCATCAGGCCTCAGGGCTGTAGAGGAGTGGGCGTGGGCTTGCACAAAAGGCCTCAGGCCTGCAGAAGACTGGGCCTGAAACTTCTCTTGAAATAAACAGAACTGGTTTTGGAGAGTCTTAAACCTGTGATCTTGACGTGCCATTTCATCCTCCCACAGTGCATCTCGAGCTTTCTGCTGTCCAATGTGGGCCTGAAGGATTCCTGCCAAGTCAGATATGGTTGGCTCTCTCCCCTCTTCATCCTCTTCACAAGCTGCAGCACACTCCTCATGCTCTGTATGAGCTTCCTTGTCTGATGGAGCTGTCTTGCCTTTACCACCTCTGGCTCCTTTCATGGTTTAGTTTTTTTTTTTTTTTTGGTTTTTAAAAAATGCCTTTGTCCTTAACTGGTGGATCCCACTTCTGACACCAACTGTGAGGGTCCGACCAGTAAGGCACAAGGACAAAGGTTATATGAAAAATATTTCCAATTTATTTTCAAAAAAAAAGTTTTTAACAAAAAGCTTTCAACAGCTAATCTCAAAATATAGAAAAATGGGCCCAACACAAATCATCAACTAAGGCATACCTAACACAGGATAACAAACCAGAAAAACTGACTTTCACAATGAACAGACAGGGGAATTTATACACAAAGGCTAGCCTACATGAACGAGGAGGGGTAAGAGGTGACACAAAGACAAACAGCACATAAACATAAATAACTAATTCAAATCAAAACATTTGAACACAACTATCAAAACACAAAACAACCCAACACCAAAATATTTTAGCAGTTAAGCTATTAGTAGAGAAAGGCAGATTCTTCAACATCAAGTCCCCTGCTTCCAGCAGCCTGATGGATTGTTCCAGCAGCCTGATGGGTTGTTCCACTTCCTGGTTTGCCTTTCAACCAATCATCTTCCCCCAGCCAGTCCTTCAAACTCAGCAAAACAAAATAGTTAATGATCTAAATAAACATCAGGTGTTTTACTAACTGTGTGCACCCAAATTAGTAAACAACCTAATGCAAAAGAAAAAGAAAGAAAAGAAAATGCAAAAGAAAGAAAATTCTAAATATATTATGTGAAAACATTTAAATAAATACTAACACTGGGGAAAAGATGGAGGAACCTCCACACACACACACACACACACACACACACAGGTTTGTTTTACTATCTTTGTGGGGCCATTGCATTGACTTCCATTCATTTTTCATTCATTTCTATAGCCTAACCCTGACCTTTACCCTAAACCTAACCATTACCAATGCATACCTAACCCTAACCTTAACACATCCTCAATTCACACCTTAGTCCTAAACCTAACCCCTAACCCACCAACGGGACTTCTTCTTATGGGGCCCGGGCTTTGGGCCCCATAAGAACCAGTTGGGCCTCACAATTTGGTAAAACTCAGAAAACTGGGCCTTACAACGTAGCATAAACAAGGACACACACACACACACACACACACACACACACACACACACACACACACACACACACACACACACACACACACACACACA
>JBBPBX010019816.1:0-21891 GCA_038048925.1 Garcialebias charrua | reverse complement strand
TATATATATATATATATATATATATATATATATATATCACAGGGAAAAAACTAATTATGGGCTGCTATGCAGTGAATGCTTAATCATATTTAGATTCAACTATTTATGTAGTCCTTCCAAATAGTCTACAATTAGGGGATACAAACACTTACACTTTCATAATACTAGGTGACGCAAATTGAAATTACCAGTTAAATATTTTATTAAATAAATAAATGCCACAATAATTGCACAGTAATGGAAACAGTAGAACTTTTCAATTGTAAATAATAGATGTTAAGACTAAATGTTTTTTTTAATCCATATTTGTAGTACTGTATATTTTTCAGAGTTCACCAAGGCTGTTTTATCACCATTGCTCTGTATAATTTGATGACACCTGGTTTATGTAATCCACTTTAAATGATCAAATCTTTAGGAAACCCTACTTGAATATATATTTTTGCCCATGTGAGATTATCTCAGTGATACACATATTATTACTCCAAACTGAACTCATGTAAACTTTGAGCATTAATTAATTGTGTTACTTATTTCATAACCATATGTATTAATTTAAACAACTCTGACAAACTGCAACTTAGCAGCTCTTAAATCTCCACATTTCCTCCGTCTGGACCTGGACAGTTTCTGCCTGCAGGACCGAAGGACTCTAACAGAGATGTCTGTCTTGTCCTGCAGCAGCAGCACCGGAGCTCTCTTCCTCTGTCCACCTCATCAATGCGACTTCATGTATTCTCCACTGTGCCATTGTTTATGTTTACAGTCTGACTGACGGACCACGACGAGCAGTGTGCCGCTCAGCTTACATGCATTATGCATCACTGGTGGAAGAAAAAGTAGTTCCCACCAACCGCATATCATTTAGACAAAATCTCAACAATTTATTTTCCACTACCTTCCTGTTAATGACATGCATTACCTGAAATGACTGAAGTATCATAACTATCGATAGTTTGAGTTAAGAATTGATTCTAGAGCGCAACGTTCTGGTATCGATATTTATTCATTCATTCAACCTTTATTTAGTCAGGTAAATCTTATTGAGCCTCGAGGGCTCATTTACGAAAGCGACCTGCTACAAACTAAAGAATGATGAACAGCAATGGTACAAGTACATTAAACAATAGACAAAAGAAAAAGAAAAAGTAGCAAAAAGTAGCAAACATTATAAGGTAGATGTACAAAATCAAAAACAGGAACAAATCAGCATTGGTTTTTGCCAGGATTCCAACAGATTCTGAAAATCATTTAGAGAGGTCAGGGCCGAGAGCTTCAGATCTTTTTGTAAGATATTCCAGGAAGCAGGAGCAGAGTAGGAGAAGGCCCTTTTTCCAAGTTCAGTCCTCACTGACGGAACACTGCAGGTAATCATGTCCTGAGAGCACACGCTGTAGCTGCACTCACGCAAAGACATGTAGGAGGAGATGTCTGAGGTTTAAACATTGATCCGCACATCACTATTAAATGGCTACATTCATTTAGCCTTTATTTATACAGGTTAATTCCATTGAGCCTCGGGGACTCATTTACAAGAGAGACCTGAATTTTAACAAAGAATGATGACAACAGTAGACAACAAAGACAAACTAGACAATCATGAAGGATGGAATGTTTTTGATTGATTTTGGCGCAGCCTGCTGCTGACCCTGTGCTCTGTGTGTCTGAATGTGTAAGAGTTTTGCATGAATTTTGGATATTACTTGAAGCGCAACCCCACCTTTTTGTGGATCGTAATTGTCTCTACCTGTGCATTTATGAGCAAAATGATTTTAGCATAAGACCCCTTATGACGAATGAAACAAATGGAGTCAATGTTCCCTCGCCCGGACGTGGGTCACCGGGGCCCCACTCTGGAGCCGGGCCCAGAGGTGGGGCACGCTGGCGAGTGCCTGATGGCCGGGCTTTTACCCATGGAGCCCGGCCGGGCACAGCCCGAAGAGGAGACATGGGTCCCCCTTCCCATGGACTCACCACCTGTGGGAGGGGCCAAAGGGGTCGGGTGCAATGTAGGATGGGTGGTGGCTGAGGGCGAGAACCCTGGTGGTCTGATCCTCGGTACAAAATCTGGCTATTGGGACATGGAATGTCACCTCTCTGGTGGAGAAGGAGCCTGAGCTAGTGTGTGAGGTTGAGAAGTTCTGGCTAGAAATAGTCAGACTCACCTCAATGCATAGCTCTGGCTCTGTAACCAGTTTCCTTGAGAGAGGTTGGACACTCTTCCACTCTGGAGTTGTCCCTGGTGAGAGGCGCCGAGCAAGAGTGGGTATACTTGTTACCCCCATCTTGGTGCCTGTACGTTGGGGTTCACCCCGGTGAACGAGAGGGTAGCCTCCCTCCGCCTACGTGTAGGAGGACGGATCCTGACTGTTGTTTGTGCTTATGCCCCAAACAGCAGCTCAGATTACACACCCTTTTTGGAGTCCTTGGAGTGGGTATTAAAGAGTGCGCCTCCTGGGGACTCCCTTGTTCTACTGGGGGACTTCAACGCTCACGTGGGCAATGACAGTGAGACCTGGAGGGGTGTGGTTGGGAGGAACAGCCCACCTGATCTAAACCCAAGTGTTGTTTTGTTATTGGACTTCTGTGCCCGTCATGGATTGTCCACAATGAACACCATGTTCAAGGAAAAAGGTGTCCTTATGTACTCTTGGTACCAGGACACCCTGGGCCATAGTTTGATGTTGTTATCTCATCTGATCTGCGGCTGCATGTCTTGGACACTCGGGTGAAGAGAGGGGCGGAGCTGTCCACTGACCACTACCTGGTGGTGAGTTGGCTCCGATGGTGGGGAAGGATGCCGGTCAGACCTAGCAGACCTAAACGTATTGTGAGGGTCTGCTGGGAACGTCTGGCAGAGTCTCCCGTAAGACGGAGCTTTAACTCCCACCTCCGACAGAGCTTTGAGCACATTCCAAGGGAGGCGGGGGACATTGAGTCCAAGTGGGCCATGTTCCGCACCTCTATTGTCGAGGTAGCTTATCAGAGTTGTGGCCGCAAGGTTGTTGGTGCCTGTCACGGCGGGAACCCTCGAACCCGGTGGTGGACACCGGCGGTGAGGGATGCTGTCAGGCTGAAGAAGGAATCCTATTGGACCTTTTTGGCCTGTGTGACCCCAGAAGCAGGTGATGGGTACCGGCAGTCCAAGCGGCATGCAGCCCGGGTGGTTGCTGAGGCAAAAACTCAGGCGTGGGAGGAGTTCAGAGAAGCCATGGAGAATGACTTCCGTACGGCTTCGAGGCAATTATGGTCCACCATCCGGCGTCTCGGGGAGGGGGGGAAGCGGTACCCCATCAACACTATTTATAGTGGGGGTGGCGTGCTGCTGACCTCAACTCGGGATGTCGTGAGTCGGTGGGCAGAATACTTCGAAGACCTCCTCAATCCCACCGGCACGTCTACCACTGAGGAAGCGGAGCCTGGGGACGTTGGGTCGGGCTCTCCAATCTCTGGTGCCGAGGTCACCGAGGTGGTTAAAAAGCTCCTCGGTGGCAGGTCCCCAGGGATGAATGAGATTTGCCCAGAGTTCCTTAAGGCTCTGGATGTTGTGGGGTTGTGTTAGCTTACGCGACTCAGCAATATTGCGTGGACATCGGGGGCAACATCGGGGGCCCTGGATTGGAAGACTAGGGTGGTGGTTCCCCTATTCAAAAAGGGGGACCGTAGGGTGTGTTCCAACTATAGGGGGATCACACTCTTGAGCCTCCCTGGTAAGGTCTATTCAGGGGTTCTGGAGAGGAGGGTCCGTCGGCTAGTCGAACCTCGGATTCAGGAGGAGCAGTGTGGTTTTCGTCCTGGTCGTAGAACACTGGACCAGCTCTACACCCTCAACAGGTCCTGGAGGGTGCGTGGGAGTTTGTCCAACCAGTTTACATGTGCTTTGTGGACTTGGAGAAGGCATTCAACCGTGTCCCTCGGGGATCCCTGTAGGTGTTACTCCGGGAGTATGGGGTACCAGGCCCTTTGATACGGGCTGTTAGGTCCCTGTACGGCTGGTGTCAGAGCTTGGTCCAAATTGCAGGCAGTAAGTCAGGCTCGTTTCCAGTGAGAGTTGGACTCCGACAAGGTTGCCCTTTGTCACCGATTCTGTTCATAACTTTTATGGACAGAATGTCTAGGTACAGCCAAGGTGTTGAGGGGATCCGTTATGGTGGCCGTAGGATCGCTTCTCTGTTTTTTGCAGATGATATGGTCCTATTGGCTTCATCAGGTCGTGATCTACAGCTTTCGCTGGAGCGGTTTGCAGCCGAGTGTGACGCGGCCGGGATGAGGATCAGTTCCTCCAAATCCGAGGCCATGGTCTTGAGCCAGAAAAGGGTATAGAGTGCCCTCTCCGGGTTGGGGAGGGGGTCCTGCCCCAAGTGGAGAAGTTTAAGTATCTCAGGGTCTTGTTCACGAATGAGGGAAAACTGGAGCGTGAGATTGATAGGTGGATAGGTGCAGCATTGGCAGTGAAGTGGGCGCTGTACCGGTCTGTCGTGGTAAAGAGAGAGCCGAGTCAAAAGGCAAAGCTCTCAATTTACCGATCGATCTATGTTCCCACCCTCATCTATGGTCATGAGCTTTGGGTTGTGACCGAAAGAACAAGATCTCGGATACAAGCGGCTGAAATGAGTTTTCTCCGCAGGGTGTCTGGACTCTCCCTTAGAGATAGGGTGAGAAGCTCAGTCATCCGGGAGGGACTCGGAGTAGAGCCGCTGCTTCTCCACATCGAGAGGAGCCAGTTGAGGTGGCTCGGGCATCTGGTTAGGATGCCTCCTGGACGCCTCCCTGGTGAGGTGTTCCGGGCATGTCCCACCGGGAGGAGACCCAGAGGAAGACCCAGGACACGCTGGAGGGACTATGTTTCTCGGCTGGCCTGGGAACGCCTTGGGATTCCCCCGGAGGAGCTGCTCCAAGTGGCTGGGGAGAGGGAAGTCTGGGCTTCCTTACTTAGGCTGCCGACCCCGGATAAGCGGAAGAGAATGGATGGATGGATGATTTCAGCAATGGTATGGCTATTTTTCTGTCTGATTGGTTCATTATCTGGGTGTCCAAATACTTCTTTAAAAACGTCTTCAGTTGATCCAAAATGCAGCTGCCAGAGTCTTAAAGACCGTGTAAAGTGAAATTAAATGTGTGTTTTTATTTTGTCACACGGCATAAATATGTGTTATTAATCACCCATATAAATCTGACTGATTAAAAACATTGATTTCCTTATAAAATTAAGTCTCAAAAATCATGAAAAAACATGATTTTGCCTTGCCCTAGAACGCTGGGGGCGTGTCGCACGTGGGCGTGGTTTCAGCGCAGTACTGCACTCATGTCCTTTTCCTGCCTTGAGCGAGAGACAGACAAGGAGCAGCAGTGAAAACCTGCTCTGTTTTTATCTGAGTTCTGGCCGGTCACCTCGCATGCGGGGTCTGTGTTGGTGATTAAAAAGAGTAATCACGTTGATAAGTTATCTCATCTCTGTGTCAGCAGAGTCACGGCGCTCTCACACACACACACACACGCGCGGGGGGGCTCGGATGTGAAAACAGGTGCAGGTCGCTCCAGCCGCAAAAGACAGAGGGCTGCGCAGCGGTTTTCTGTGTTTATATGTTCATGAAAACTTAAAAAAAATAAATTAAAAACAGGGAGTGCTTCTCCTTCAGAGCAGACCTGCACACCAGGAAATATTTAGAACCTGGTGCAGCCTCGTTGGACATGACTTTAGTTCACTCGTGACAAGTTCATTCCTCCTCGGAGGAGGAGGAAGAATGAATGGTGACAGCTTCAAGTGATCACTTGACTTTTGGCAAAAAAAAAAAAAAAAAGAAATGTCACAATGGAGCAGCTGCAGTCCATGCGTAAAAGGAGTGAGAGTACAGGAGGGAGACGGTCGTCGGTAGCGAGTGACGGCTCCACGAAGAACGCATTTATATGACTGGAGCAGCAGGGGGTTGGGCTATACTAATGAGGACCGCGTGACGAAACGCGGTCACGTTTAAAACACGCCTAAAAAATCCTGAAATAGAAATATGTTTAAACACAGTTTGCTCTATAACTCCAAAATTAATTGAGCTACAATTTTGAGACTTTTTACTCATTTACAAGATTACAATTATCACATTTATAATGTTTATTGAAGAAAATGTTGAAATTCACTTTACACGGTCTTTAACTATAGGATTTATCAAAAAGGAAAGTCTTAAGCCCAGTCTTAAACTGGACCATATGTCAGCCTCACGGACAGAAACTGGAAGTTGGTTCCACAAGAGAGGAGCCTGATAACAAAGATCTTCCTCCCATTCTACTTTTGGAAATTCTAGGAACCGCAAGTAAACCTGCAGTCTGAGAGTGAAGTACTCTGTTGGGAAAATATGGAACAAAACAAGCTTGAATATAAGATGGAGCTAGGTTGTTGAGGGCTTTGTAGGTTAGAAGTAAAATTTTGAATTCTATTCTGGATTTGACAGGGAGCCAATGAGAGAAGCTAAAACTGGAGAGATATGATCTCTCCCACTAACTCTAGTTAGGGTTGGCTTGTTATGCTGCTATAGGCTTCGGGCAAATGTATCTTGTTTCCTTAAATTAATTGTTTATTTGATCATCAATTGTATTTAAATAAAAGTACCTTATTTCATTCTACAGACACAACAACCACTGCAAAGCTTCAGAACATATTCCACGAATATGAACGCTCTATTCGAAAGGAAAGGAGTCACCGTGAGTACTTGACAGATAAGGTGAAGCAGCTGGAAATGGAGAGGACAGAACTGAAGAGCTCTCTTGAGGAAATTAAAGATGTTAAAGCTCTACTGGAGCACAACCAGTTGGAATTACAAACTGAAATCACAAACCTCAAGTAAGTTCCCTATTTCAAAAACCTCAGCAATGTAAAAAATACGATGTTCTGGATTTATTTCTCATTTTCTTTGCATTGTGTTTTATTGAATTGCCTATCGTATGGGTTTATTAAAATGCATTTTGAATTGTGGGTAAAGATTTCAGCTGAAGCAGGAGCAGGAGAATCATCACAATGCCACCATGATGTACAACACTACCAGAGACAAGCTGAGGAGGATGGAGGAGCAGCATCAACTGGAGGTTCAGGAAAGACAGAAAGTGGAAGTCACTCTGAGAAACTTGGAGTTGGAGATGAGAACACTGATCTGCAACATGAAACAGGCACATTCTGCTAAATTTGAAACATTTTATTTTTCTTTTATTACTCTGTTTTGACTGAGTCATCCTCAGGCATAAGTATGATTGTTGAATATTTAACACCTAGCTTGAAGAGGACCACGGTGAGACCCAGAGACTACTTGCTCAGGAACGAAGTGCACGGGTCCTGCAGGAAAATCTGCTCAGCAATCATCTCCGAAAGCAGCAAGAGATGGAGGCAGAGAAAAAAAGAAACATGAACAAAAGCAATGAGGTACCATAATTGCCAGTCTAAGATAAGATAAAGTCACAGTCAAGGTTTCTTTATTGTAATTTGCACCTCATGTGGTACATGTGGTGGAATGGAATTGTGTACACAGGGTACCAGTTACATCCAACAAAAGTATAAATTGTAAAGAAAAAGAGTAATAAGATCTAAGGTATGAACTAAGAAATATGCTAAACTAAAATAACTAAATAACTAAACTAAAATACACAAAGCACTAGTAGTACAAAAACAATAAGCTGAACAACAGCAGCACGAACTTGAGTCTGCGTGAGCAGATGAGTATGAATGAACACAGTGACATGACAAGAAAGTTCATGCTCAATAATCCAGGTACCAAATCCAATAATTGTCAGTCGGGTCATCTGGACAGTTTCTTTTGTATAGAAACGTTTCACCCTCCATCCGGAGGGCATCATCAGTCTGAGGAGCCAAGATGGTTTCTGGAGCCCGTCCTGTCCCTCGTCGACTCCTCCTGGCCTCCAGAAACAATCTTGGCTCCAGCAAACTGGTCGGTCCACTTAAGTTGTTTACTGCTTGGTGGGGAAATAGTTTGCTGAAACTCCTCAGACTGATGATGTCCTCCGGATGGAGGGTGAAACATTTATATAAAAAAGAAACTGTCCAGATGACCCGACTGAGAATTATTGGACAGCGGCATGAAATAAATCGTCAGCATGAGATCAGCAACCTGGATAGTCAGCAGCACATATCAACAATCAAGTGGCATTACAGGGATTTTTTTCCACAGTGATCATCCTGATTAGGAATGCATGGTAACAGCTTCAGGGTAGAAGCTGTTCCTCAGTTTAGTGGTTCTACACTTAATGCTTTTAATGCTTAATGCTAATAAGATAAGATTAATCCCGCTATAGAACACACCTGACTGTGAGCAACGCACACTAAATTTAAGTTAAAACATAATTTTGTACATACCATAAATAAGATGCACCAGTGTTTAAGCTGCAGGTGTCCACAATTCATTATCACAATCTGCCCAGTTCAGGCAATACAGTATGTACAGCTCTTGTTGTAGTACAAGAATCAGCCACAGGATGGCGTTTCAGAGACTATGGCTTGGCTAGTCAAAAGTCTTCATGATGCTTCGCTGTCTGACACATGGTTAAAACATTCAACCTACAAAATGAATGAGATGCCAGTATTTAAACACATATTTACCATACACAAAAAATATTTTTAAACTTTAAATAATTTTTTTATTTAAATATGGTTAAATAATTAATTAATTAATTAATTAATTAATTATATAAATAAATAAAAAGGGGGTTCTGGAGAGGAGGGTCCGTCGGATAGTCGAACCTCAGATCCAGGAGGAGCAATGTGGTTTTCGTCCTGGTCGTGGAACACTGGACCAGCTCTACACCCTCAGCAGGGTCCTGGAGGGTGCGTGGGAGTTTGCCCAACCAGTTTACATGTGCTTTGTGGACTTGGAGAAGGCATTCGACCGCGTCCCTCGGGGGGTTCTGTGGGGGGTACTCCGGGAGTATGGGGTACCAGGCCCTTTGATAAGGGCTGTTAGGTCCCTGTACGACCGGTGTCAGAGCTTGGTCCGCATTGCCGGCAGTAAGTCAGGCTCGTTTCCGGTGAGAGTTGGACTCCGCCAAGGTTGCCCTTTGTCACCGATTCTGTTCATAACTTTTATGGACAGAATTTCTAGGCGCAGCCAAGGTGTTGAGAGGTTCCGTTTTGGTGGCCTTAGAATCGCTTCTCTGTTTTTTGCAGATGATGTGGTCCTATTGGCTTCATCAGTTCGTGATTTACAACTTTCACTGGAGCGGTTTGCAGCCGAGTGTGATGCGGCCGGGATGAGGATCAGTTCCTCCAAATCCGAGGCCATGGTCTTGAGCCGGAAAAGGGTAGCATGCCCTCTCCGGGTCGGGGAGGAGGTCCTGCCCCAAGTGGAGGAGTTTAAGTATCTCGGGATCTTGTTCACGAATGAGGGAAAACTGGAGCGTGAGATCGATAGGCGGATAGGTGCAGCGTCCGCAGTGAAGCGGGCGCTGTACCGGTCTGTCGTGGTGAAGAGAGAGCTGAGTCAAAAGGCAAAGCTCTCAATTTACCGATCGATCTACGTTCCCACCCTCATCTATGGTCATGAGCTTTGGGTTATGACCGAAAGAACAAGATCTCGGATACAAGCGGCTGAAATGAGTTTTCTCCGCAGGGTGGCTGGACTCTCCCTTAGAGATAGGGTGAGAAGCTCAGTCATCCGGGAGGGACTCGGAGTAGAGCCGCTGCTTCTCCACATCGAGAGGAGCCAGTTGAGGTGGCTCGGGCATCTGGTTAGGATGCCTCCTGGACGCCTCCCTGGTGAGGTGTTCCGGGCATGTCCCACCGGGAGGAGACCCAGAGGAAGACCCAGGACGCGCTGGAGGGACTATGTTTCTCGGCTGGCCTGGGAACGCCTTGGGATTCCCCCGGAGGAGCTGCTCCAAGTGGCTGGGGAGAGGGAAGTCTGGGCCTCCCTACTTAGGCTGCTACCCCCGCGACCCGACCCCGGATAAGCGGAAGAAGATGGATGGATGGATGGAAATAAATAAAAGTTAAAAAAGACTGATACATATTATGTACTGGTCTTGACTGACTGTGACTGTTTTAAAAATAAAATTGAATTGACTTCTACTCCACTGAGCTTGCATTACTCAAGGGGAGGGAGAATAGCACCTCCCATTGTCTCCTCCATTCCATTTTATGTGTTCGGATGTGAGCCTAAATGAGATACCAGTATTTAAACACATTTATCGTACACAGAAACATGTCACACAGAAATAATTAAAAAACTTATTAAAATATGCACTGCTTTAAAAATAGATTTGACAACTTCTGCTTAGCAGAGCCCACATGACCCAGGGGAAGGGAGAACAGCCGGTAAATGTTTTTTTTGTGTGGTTTTTTTTTCTCCAGAAAAATGCCCTTAACACAGCTTAAAAAACATTGTCACTGCAGATGAACAGATCTGTGCACAATGCGCAAAATATGGTAACTGATCTGAATAATTTAGTGCGAGTTCATTACATTTTCAGTAGCTATTAATCAGAAGTTTCATGGTCTGCTCTGACCTGTCAGGTACCATAATTTCATTGGTCAGATTTTTTTTACCATTGCTTACTGTAAACAGGTAACCTCATTAATGCATGTCTATCTTGGGGGATGGGCCCTCGTAACTCAATGATAGTACCTCATTGATCATTAAGGTTAGACTTCTGGTCACATGATAACAGAGTGGGTGGAGTTATGGGTATGAAAACTGAAACCATGAGCAAGGTTTGGTACATGTGATTACCTGAGGCATGTGTCAGAAGTGCTACAGTTTGCTGCTGCCACCTCTTCTGATTGTGCCGTGCGAGACCTGCTACACGTCTGTTTGCTCAACTGCTCACCAGTACCAAGGATGTCGAGCTGGTCGTAAACACAAGGCCAGAATGAGGGCTAAAGCTATGAAGTGGAGGCTTTCTAAACCACCAGTTCCCTCTGTGGTTATGGGAAATGTTAATGCACTGTCCAACAAGATGGATGAGCTTACTGCATTGATTGTGAGCCAGCAAAGCTACAGAGATACCAGTCTGCTTATCTTCACGGAGACATGGCTAACCAGCTACATACTGGATGCTAATGTGGACCTGCCTGGCTTTTCCGCTATGAGAGCAGATAGGGATCCTAATTCCAGTGGAAAATGCAAAGAAAAAATGATTGAAATGAGCTTTATAATAATTGGAATGGATGGGTGGGTGGATGGATGGATGGTGGATGGGTGGGTGGATGGATGGATCTTGGATGGATGGATGCATGGGTGGGTGTCAGATGATGGATGGATGGGTGGGTGGGTGGATGGATGGATGTTGTCTGTGATCATGTCACCTCAGCCGCAGCATTTTTCCCATCACTCCCAGCGTGCTCTGGGTGCAAGCGTCCACTCTTCAGACTGGTCATATAGTCCATCAGCACCACGACCGAGGACACATCCCTGCAGGAACCACAAAGAAAAGAAGGTCAAAACTTCACAGACAAGCACATCAGCTGAGCAGGATGTAGGATGCTTGCTCAAAGTAGCAGAAATTACCACAAAAAACTTGATAACATTATCTAAATATGCAACAACAAAAAAAAGGTTGAAAAGGTAGAACAAGCTTAAATTAGCAAATATTTATATGATTAAACTTATAATAGGGTGAATATCAAATATTGTTTTATTTTGATTATTACAGCTGAAACCACTGAGCTATGAAAATGTAGTGGTTATTTAGACAGAATTTGGGTGAAATTTTGCACATAACGTTAGAATAAACATAGAAAATAAAACAGATGCTTCAAAGGGACTCATCTTTTTTAAACTATAAGTAATGTTGAATAATTATTAGATGGATACATTAATTAAAGCAGTACCAATCAGTGCTCTGTGGACGACGTGAACGGGTTCCATCACGTCCTCCTTGTCCTCAAACGTCGCGGCTTGCCACCTGCTTCCTCGTTGGTAAGGCTTCATTAAATACAGCTGCAGACATAAATTAGAACCTGCTGTTTATTGTTTAACCCCCTGAAATAACTTTGGCTTCCCAAACTGACTAAAAATCGCTCTATTCTTCACTCAGTTTGCTAAATTCGTCCTGTTCTGTATCGGCCGCCATGTTGTTTACAAGGTGCGCACTGAGCAGAGTCTCATCTCCCTACGTCACGTGCCGTAAATGCGGAAGTTCTCGGATTTCTGTGGGCGTGTCCCAGCGAGAAAATTACCATAACTTGTAATGAAATTTTAATATATTTACAATTTATTTTGCAAAAACGAACATAGTTCAATGATAATATATATATATATATATATATATATATATATATATATATGTAGTGCAAAATGATTTATAGTTAAAACATGATGTCAGTGCAGCTTTAAGCATCCTGACTGCCTGATGAACAGAGCTGTCATTTAGTCTGCTGGTTCGAGCCTTGAGACTCCTCAGTCTCCTCCCTGAAGGCAACAGGCTGAAGCAGCTGTGTAGTGGGTGTGTGGGATCACCTGCCATGCAGAGGGCTTTCCGAGTGAGGCGGTTGCTGTGTAATGGTACGTCCACACCTAACAGCGTTTCAACTTCAAAAAAGCTCGTCACGCACGCAAGTGGACGCACTGGACCCACAGTGGTGTCCAGACCAGAACGCGGCGGTGTGGCGGCAGGGGGTGTGGGAGGAGTTTGTCTAACGCCAAAATTACACCACACGCGTTGCGGCTCCGCCCCGCTCCGGTCCGACCTCCGCAGCAAATACGCACCCATTATAATCAATGACAGAATTTACACTGGCTCCGCACGGCGGCGGCGAGCTGCGGAGAGCGGACGGCAGTCCGTCAAAATTAGAAATTTTTCTATTTCTGCCGGACGCCGGAGCTGTGCGGAGGCACCAACAGGAAAAGGAACGAGCACAACTTCCGTATTTACAAAATAAAATCACCACGGGCGGACTAATCCTAGCTCTATACGGATTTATTTGTACAAAAATGCTTTCAAACTATCATTTATGACTACGCCTACAAACGCAATACAAGAAATAAATAAATAAATAAAGTATTTTATTCTGAAAATGTAATACCTCACTTCCTGTTGCTCAAACCATGTCCTGTCGCTCATTTACGAGAGAAGATCAAGGCAGCAGTCTCTACTGTTGTTCTCCTTCTTCCACCGAATGAATTGTTTTGTTCTGACTTACTTATTTATCACTTGATTTATCGCGCGATCCCGCAAATCCCGCGCATGCGTCTAGGAGCGGCGCATGCAGGCGGACCTGAGCTGAGCGGAGGTAGTGGAAATTGGAGTTTGAGACGCTCAGCTGCGACCTGCGGAGCGGAGCGGAGCGGACCGCATGTAGTGTAATTTTGGCGTAACTTTCTAATAGTGAAAAGTTCACAATTCAAAACTTACCCGATATCCCGACTTCCTCATTGGCACACCGCCAGGCAAGGTCCTTTTTATTTCTCCTCCATACATGAACAGGACTTTTTCCGTGTCTCACAAACAATACGTCACACAGTTGCGCAACACCCGTCCCCTCGTTACCGCATCACATAGCTGACTCCCCTCTCTCTCCTTCCCGACTCTCCCTGATTGGTTGACAGAGCGTTGAACGGCAAAATCTTTAGCATGATCAACGCATGCTGTGGAGGCTGCCGCGGGCTCACGTGCACGGAAAACGACTTCCAAAATGCTCAACACGCACGTGACGCGACGTCCGACCCCTAGACGCTCCTGGAGGCGCGTCCCCCATTGACTTTGCATGTAAACCGGACGCTCATGCAACTCAAAACGCGTTCGGTCTGGATGTACCATTAGTCCTGTAGTGAGGGGAAGGAGGTGCCGACAATCTTCTCAGCTGCTCTCACGATACGTTGGAGGCTCTTGCGACAGGATGCAGTACATGCACCAAACCATACCGTGATGCAGCTGGTCAGGACACTTTCTATGGCACCTCTGTAGAGGGTGCACATGGTGGGGTTGGAGCTCCAGCCCTTTTCAGCTTGCGGAGAAAGTAGAGGCGCTGGTGAGCCTTCTTGGCCAGTGATGCAGTGTTCCTGCTCCAGGACAGGTCCTCTGAGACGTGCACTCCCAGGAACTTGGTGCTGTCCACTCTCTCCACTGCGGTGCTGTTGATGGTCAGAGGGGCATGTTGGGCATCCCTCTTCCTGAAGTCCACAACAATCTCCTTTGTCTTCTCCACGTTGAGAGTGAGATTGTTGTGTCCGCACCACAAGGCCAGGCGGCTCACCTCGTTCCTGTAGTCCGTCTCATCGTTGTTGCTGATGAGACCCACCACTGTTGTGTCGTCCGCAAACTTGATGAAGTGGTTGGAGCTGTATGATGGTGTGCAGTCGTGTGTTAGCAGGGTGAATAGAAGGGGGCTCAGCACACATCCTTGTGGGGCTCCTGTATTCAATGTGATGGTGCTGGATGTGTTATTCCCGACCCGTACTGCCTGTGGTCTCCCGGTCAGGAAGTCTAGCAGCCAGTTACACATTGAGGTGTTCAGCCCCAGACTGTCCAGTTTAAGGATGAGCTGTTGGGGGATGATGGTGTTGAATGCCGAGCTGAAGTCGATGAACAGCATTCTGACATAGGAGTCTTTCGTGTCCAGATGTGTGAGAGCTGTGTGGAGGGCAGAGGAGATGGCATCGTCGGTTGAGCGATTAGGCCGATATGCAAATTGGAAGGGATCCAGGGAGGCAGGGAGGACAGATGTGATGCTTTTCATGACTAGCCGTTCAAAGCACTTCATCAGGATGGGGGTGAGTGCTACTGGGCGATAGTCATTGAGGCATGCGGGCGTTGCCTTCTTTGGGACAGGGATGATGGTGGTGGCTTTGAAACAGGTGGGGACGATGGCCTGACTCTGTGAGATGTTAAAGATGTCCGTGAAGACCACTGCGAGTTCCTCTGCACTGTCCTTCAGCACACGACCAGGTATGTTGTCGGGACCAGAGGCTTTCCAGGCGTTGATCTTCATGAATGATCGCCTCACGCTGTCTAAGGACAGCGTCAGCACCTGGTCATCAGGAGAGGGGGTGAGTTTTTGTGCAGGTGTGCTGTTACATGCCTCAAACCGAGCAAAGAAGTCATTCAGTTCATTCAGCGTAGAGGTTGTGCTGTCACAGGTCTGTGGGGATGGTTTGTAGTTTGTGATGGTCTGTATTCCCTGCCACAGACTCTGTGTATCCTTGCTGTCCTTGAAGCGGTGAGCTATTTTCCTGGAATACTGCTTCTTGGCCTTTCTGATGCCCAGGTTGTTTCTGGCTGTCCTCAGGCCCACCTGATCTCCCGCTGTGAAGGCAGCATTCCTGGCTCTCAGGAGTCTGTAAACCTCTGCTGTCAGCCATGGCTTCTGATTTGCCCGAACAGTGATGGTTTTGAGGTTGGTTACATCATCAATGCACTTGGTGATGTATGAACATACAGTGTCTGAGTACTCCTGG
Organism: Garcialebias charrua; assembly: GCA_038048925.1. Lineage (NCBI taxonomy): Eukaryota > Metazoa > Chordata > Actinopteri > Cyprinodontiformes > Rivulidae > Garcialebias > Garcialebias charrua. The sequence goes on along the minus strand of JBBPBX010019816.1, from coordinate 6,505 downwards.
AGACATGTGTTGTTGTTTGTGGTAGCAGCTTCTTTGAATATATTCCAATCTGTGGTGTCAAAACAGTCTTGGAGTGCCTCTGAAGACCCTTCTGGCCACACTCGTATCTGCTTGCGAACTGGTTTTGTGACTTTCACCAGTGGCCTGTATGCTGGCTTTAGCACAACACAGATATGATCAGAAGCACCGATGTAGGGGAGGGGGAGGGCCTTGTAAGCTCCTTTCATGGTGGTGTAGACTTGGTCCAGTGTATTTCTGCCTCTTGTTGGAAAGTTTATGTTTCTGTATTTTTGGAAATGCACTCTTTAAATCTGCTTGGTTGAAATCACCAGCCATGAGGAAAAAAAGCATCAGGGTGGGCTGTTTGCTGCTCACTTATGTGCAGATATAGTTCATTCAGCGCCTCACCTCTAATTTTGCTGCTGGAGCTTGGAGGTATATAAACAGCAACAATCATAACAGCTGTAAATTCCCTCGGTAAATAGAACGGTCTGCATTTAATAGTCATAAACTCCACTAAAGGTGAGCAATGTTTGTAGACCACAGCAACATCCAGACACCAGGCGTTGTTGATGTAAACACAGAGCCCCCCTCCGCGTGTCTTACCTCCCTCGTTGAGAGCACGGTCCGCTCTGTAGCATGTTAGCCACTCAAGCTGAATAGCGTGGTCCGGAACGTTGTTATTAAGCCACGTTTCCGTGAATACAAATACACAACAGTCTCTCACAGTCTTTTGTGTCGTTCGTAGCAGGTGTATATAATCCAGTTTGTTGTCCAAGGAGCGTACGTTAGCCAAAACCATGGATGGAATAGCCGGCTTGTGTGGGCTAGCTGCTAGCCTAGCTCCGATACCTCCGCGCTTACCCCGCTTCTGCTTCCTGTCACGCCGCCTGTGGCGCTTCCACTGTGGGCGCGATGAAGGGAGGCTCGGTGCTGGTTTCCAGAGCAGGCCGTAGTCACGTAGCTTCTCCTCGAGTTAGCTGTTTATTCCCAAATGAACGGTTTTTCTGACATCAAGCAGGAACTCACGGCTATACTTGCGTTCTTGAACACGTAGACATGACGAAGACGTGCCGGCACAGCGGCATGCAGGACAAAAAAGACGAAAACACCGTGTTGTCGGGAGAGAGAGAAGCCGCAGCGTTTGTTCGCGCCGCCATCTTGGAACTGCAGGGAAGTGCAGTGAAGTGCTTTGTTAACAGCAAACTGTGGATCACTGCTGGAGTGAGAGGAGTTTTTAATAATAAGAAAAATCTATTTAGGAGCAAAGATTGGGTGATGCTGAGGGAGGTACAAAAAGAACTGAGAATCTGCCTGAAGGAGGCTAAGGAGGCATATAATAAAAGGCTTGAGAAGAAGCTGGAGGATAATAAAGTGTGACGTCTGGAATGGCATGATAACTATTACTGGTTACAGCAGCAGGGATTGGGTGGGCTGTATGGACCTCCAGAGAGCTAAGGAACTGAACACATTTTTCAACCAATTCAGTCCCCCAATGACCAGCTGCTCACACCCACTGGCCTCCCCTGTTCATGACCATACTGTTCCTCTTCAATATGCCTCTCTTCCACTCTTGGAGGTGCCCACCACTCCCACCTCAACTCCTCCATCTGTCACAAGCCGTTTTCGCACTGCACGGCCCTCCCCAGTCCGGCTCGTCCCTGGTTGGCCCAGAGCCCGGCCTGGCCCGCCCCCGCTCATTACGCATTATGCGGAGAGCAAGCCTTGAAGTGGGTGGAGAGTTCTCTTGAAGTGAGTGGAGTGTTCTTGTGTGCACGCTTGGTGTGTGTGTGGAAAGACAAGGGACGCCGCTAAAATATATTTGTTAGCTGAATATATATATTAGTGTTTCTGAGTTTAATGTTTGTTAATAACTGATTACAAATCAGCTTATTTTACACGTGCATAGCAAGGATTTTCTGAGGGGCGATCTGTTAAAAGACAGAGTGGACCTACAAAATGCAAGTTGCTCAGTAGGCCACTGCTTTAAGCATTGGGTTGGCGCGCAGATGCTTTTCTCAAAAGCTGGTTCGAATCTCACTCAGTACGGTTAAAACTTATTTTATGTTTGCCTTTTATTGGATAAAAATATGAGGACTGAGATTTAAAAAAAGGAGTTTGTGAAACTCCTTTTTTTTTTATCCAATAAAAGACAAACGTAAAATAAGTTTTAACCGTACCGAGTGAGATTCGAACCAGCTTTTGAGAAAAGGATCTGCGCACCAACCCAATGCTTAAAGCAGTGACCTACTGGGCAACTGGCATTTTGTAGGTCCACTTTGTCTTTTAACAGATCGCCCCTCAGAAAATCCTTGCTACACATGTGTAAAATAAGCTGATTTGTAATCAGTTATTAAAGTGAAACTAAACCCAAATTTAACTTTTTTTAGCTGATAAACTCCCTAGAATGTGTTTAAAATGTTTCTGAGCACTATTTTTGAGTTATTTTTCATGTATTTGTGCGTATTAGTTAAAATCGGCAATATTTGGTCTAAAAACGAGTATCTGTAGTCCTATGGGTTGAACTGTGGTATTGCACCCTGATTTTCTCATTAGTTTACGATTCGCACAGTCATTAATTTTCGCCCAATTTCGTCACATCCGCTGCTGCCTGTGTATAAAAGTGGAGCCACTCCCCCGAGAAGGTCACTCCCAGGTCACTCCCCCTCCAGAGTTCAGGGGTTGGATTAGCGATTAGCAACATAGCATTAGCATAGAAGAGCCACGATGTTCCAAGAAAGCTCTTCAAACTGATGTTCACCCACCCTTACACCATCAGGTTACAATCCGTTTGGAGGTGAGTACCATTTTACACCTTTCATTCCATAATTTATCTTTTGAGTACATGACGTGTTTCTTCATGTGCTGTGTTTGTGACCTGCAGCCTTGCTTCGGTGTGGCCCCACAAGGTCGTGGCGTTTTTATCTGTTGCTGATCAACGTTAGTTTGTGGTTGTGTTTAAATGCTCAAAATCTAGTGTTTCTTATGAACACCGCAGAGTGTGTGAACTCTTATGAACTCTGATAAAGAAGACCGTGACATAAAAAAACAATGGAGACTAGCTGGCGCTAATTTTAGCTGTTGTACTAGTTACAGTACGATGTTTTAGACACGGTGTACTTTTGCTGCAAATAATAATGTTGTGCATCAAAGGTATTTATAAAATAATGTGTACTTGTGAATGAGTATCATGGGCAGCAGTATTTATTTTGCACTGGGTCATCTGTTTAACAGATCAACAAAGTGAAAACAAGTACAGTATGCTTGTTTGTAAGGTGATTAAAATGTGTTGTTCTTTTTTTATTTCCATGAGGCGTTCCACATCCAATCTGAGCCGTGCTTCACAGACATCAAGCATCAAGGAGACGTGTAGACATGTCACTTTGGAGGTGACATATATGAGAGCTGATTCACCAGGTACATGTATTCATGTTTTATTTATTACTTTTGTACCCTACCCTCTGTCTGCAGGTATTAATATTATTAATTATGTTTTTATTATTTTATTTATTACTTTTATTATGGCGGACATTTATATAAAAAAAGTTTTAAAAAAGTTTATGCAACATTAATTCTTGTTTATTTGTTCATTGCTACCTGTCCCAACATTTTGGGGATTTGTTGACACTGTGAAATTTTGAATCAACATCTTTCTCCATTAAAATGTTACATTTACTCAGATTAAACTTTTGATCTTTTCTCTTTTCAGGACTGCAAATATCCAGGGTCGGGATGGAGTGAGGGAAGTCGACCGCTGCATCGTGTCCCAGATTTGTCCTCATGCATGAGGGAAAAAATAAATAAACAAATTGATTACAAAAACTAGTTGTCTATGATTCATTTTATTAACAGTAAGTTACTTCAAAACAACAAAAGGTTCTGAAAACACATGGGACACCACCCCAGCTCCTCTGTTTGGACGCAGTGGACAGCAGAACGAGGAGTCCCAACCACCTTCAGGATGCCCCACCTTCCAGCCAGAAACGAACACCAGGGTCTCGGCTGTACCAACATTGTCGTGGATGCAGGTCTCAGGAGATGAAGCTCTGGCCGAGACTCTGCATCATCTTCTTGGTTAAAGTAATCCTGGCTGCAATTACTCTGTGTGGCTGCTGGGTGCTTTGAGTCATCACAGTTATCTGAAAAGAACATTTTAAAGGATACACAGTACATGTATTGTTAAATTTATTGCAATTGGTTTGGTTTGCATTAAGAAATATTTTCTCAATATTTTCTCATTAATCTTATCAGCTGTGCTGTGCCCAGTTTTGATTAGCTGACACATAGCTTAAACAAATACTGTATACATGTCCTAACAAATATATATTGTACAAGCTTATCTAATGTTTCTAAACACGGATACAGTATTTGGAAACCAAATAAAAGATTTTACCACTGTTTGGTGCTAATTAATAGTCAATTCAAAAAACAATGTGTGTTTAGTTCTGGGTTGCATAACAAAAATAAGCCAAAGCGTCAAACAAACCCTACCCTATAGAGGGTAGGAAAAATCAATATTTTATAATATTTATTATGAAACGTTACTTTTGGAATGTGCTAAGTAATAAGATGTGGCAAATTAAAATGACAAAAACACAGCTGTACACCGCATGCCATGCAGCTAAACAGGTTTTTAATGTGTTCTGTGTTCAGAAGCATACGCATAAGCTGTGTGTGTGTGTGATTAAATGCACGCAACAACATTTTACAACTGTTATTTTGGTAAAAGTTTAGGTATTTACTTACTGAAGACGTGACTATCCGCCATTTTGAAATCTAATCTTGGGGAGGGGTGGGAGTTTACCACTAGAGGGGGCGTGAACACAGGACAACCACAACCTCCTCCCCTGCTTGACTCTCGACACGCCTATTTTGAGGGAAAATTTCAAACTGCTTCGGGGGAGGAGTTACCGATCCACAGGGTGTGGAGTCGCTCTTTAACAAACATTAAAGGTCCACTGACATGAATTTTTTACTATTCATAAAATTGCTCAATATATATATATTTTATCATTTAAATATGTTTGTTTTTGCAAACAAAATGATAAATCACTTTAATTTTTAATTTTGCTTTAAAAGTGATTTTGAACTTCAAGCCTTGTTTAATCATGGGAAATCCGATTACACTCGAACGCACCATATGTGATGTCACACTGGGCAGAGGGCTGTGGTGTCTTTAATAGCGGACAATTTAAAACTGGACGAATTTATCAATCTATGTGAAGATTTGAGTTATTTGTCTTCATTTTGGGAAGCAGAAAATAGTTTGGGTGATGGAACAAGAAACAACAGGATCTAATTTAGGTCTGATGCTGTATCAGACTTACCTTCATGTCGAGCTGCTCATACCTGCGCACTGTGACAAGCCCAGAGCTCTGCCCGGTGTGACATCACAGATGGTGCGTTCGCGTGTAATCGGATTTCCCATGATTAAACACGGCTTGAAGTTCAAAATCACTTTTAAAGCAAAATTAAAGTGATTTATCATTTTGTTTGCAAAAACGAACATATTTAAATGATAAAATATATATTTTGAGCAATTTTATGAATAGTAAAAAAATCATGTCAGTGGACCTTTAAACTCAGAAACACTAATATATATTCAGCTAACAATTTTTTTTAGTTGTTTCTGTAGTTAAATTTTAATGAGATTCAGCTCAGCTTCAGATTCAGATTCAGCTGAGGTTGTTGTTAGAACGAGCTGATGACTCAACACGCAGGAGTCCCGCCCCTGCACGCAGCAGTCCCCACCCCTGCTGCAAACAACGAATCAAATGTGAACAGTACATGACGTCAAACTGGGCTCGGGAGCCCGGCCCGATAAGAAACACGGTCAGGCTGGTTCAAAAACGAGGGCGGACCCTGGGCGGAAAAGGCAAATGCGAACATGAGGAACCCGGGATAGAAGGCGGGGCGGGCCGTTAGAGGGCTGTGCAGTGCGAAAACTGCTACAGTGACCAGGGATCTACGACGTCTCCATTTGAAGAAGGTCACAAGTCAGCCCGAGTCTCTTGAAAGCCTGTGCTGTGGAGCTGTGTGAACCCTTACAGCAGATCTTCAACTTGAGTCTGAGGCTGCAGAGAGTTCCTTCAATGTGGAAAACATCCTGTATCGTTCAAGTCCCAAAGAAGGCCCAGCCCAGGGAGCTTAACACTGGAAATCCCAGGATATTTAAATCAGTACAATCTTTACCAGAGCCTAGCCAAATGGCTCTTTTTTTTAGGAATTTGTAATCCTTGAGTAAGCATGCCTGGAGACTTTTTCCTTCTGCAAGTAAAAGCGATGGCTTTTGTAGTAGGAGAATGCATTTGGGGGGGATATGCTGGGGGACTTGTGTCCATTGTTTGCGAATGAATGGCAAACATTCCAATCTAATTGGCTTGGCTGATGGCTCTTGTAACAGATTGCAGGGACAGGTTGTGTTCTGACATACTGTAAGAGTGATTTTATATATGTATATATATAATATATATATATATATATATATATATAATATATATATATA